>APFE031522589.1:0-12624 GCA_000404065.3 Pinus taeda | reverse complement strand
TTACACACAATACAGCTCAGATCTGATCTCCAAATCTCTTCCACTGCTTGCCTGCCTCCACTGCGCAATCCTGCATGAGAATACTGATGAATGGCTGATGCAAATTCGTATTTCCTTGGCTGTACCACGCAATCCTCATTGGCAACTCAATCCCTTTTATTGTGCAAATCATCATGCACAGCTATAGTCACAACTGATAGCAATCTGATTCTCTAACACCTGTCCCTGCTGAACTGAACATGCACTTACATGCAACTGAGTTAACTGATGTATTCTTTAGTTGTATTATGAGTTAATAACTTGTGAATTAATTAATAACTAATTCACCCAACTCATCTCTAGTCTATTTGCCAGTTAGACTAAATACAACTAGTTTAACAAAGCTAACTGAACACAACTCCATCAACTGCACCTCCAGTCCACTAAACTCAACTCACTTGAGTTCTAACTGAAGTCCTGCATGCAAATATTAGTCATCCCATAGGTAACCACGTATTTCCTTCTGGGATCTGCATGTACCACATCCGTAGCTCATCCTGAAGTGCTCCAAGAGAATAAGACAAAGTTTATAGTCTAAATATTATTATGAGCTAATAATATTTGACTGTTCTATATTTAGACTGAGCAGTCACTCCGCTGTGATCTAAAAATAGAAGTCCATCTATTTTTCCCAATTTGATCAATCATCCATAAACAGCAACCTGCAATCCATAGACATGATCCATATATCTAAAAATAGACATAGTCTAAAAATAGACTTGCGCCAAAAATAGCCTGCGGGCCCACTTAGTGAAGGCGACTCTTTTCACTAAGCTCCATCATCTTGTTGCAATCTCAACACCGGGCAGTGTAATTTATAGTCCCGCGCCTCCTTTCAGCTATTTGGAGCGCTAAGACTATGCCACTTTCATTTAATCACATGGTCGGAGCACCAGTGTATGGCTTCAAGCGACTGTCATTCACCTTTCTTGGGAAGGGTTCTCCATTTAACTTGACCAGTTGTACTGCTCCTCTGTCGATAATCTCCTTAATAACACAAGGCCCTAACTAGTGCATCCTGAATTTTCCTAGAAATTTATCAAACTTACTATCGTATAACAAAACGAGGTCATTTACCTTAAATGTGTGCAACTTGACGTGTCAATCATGCCATGCCTTTTTGCGCTGCTTTTGGACCTGCTAGTGAAATCCAGCCAAAAATCTTTCTTCTTTGAGCTCATCGAGCTGCGTGAGCCTCTCCTCCAGGGCTCCGTGATCCATCATGCTTGTGAGTGCTGCTATGCGCAAACTAGGTACGATGTATTCCATAGGAATTACTGCTTCCATGCCATAAACAAGTCTAAAAGGGGTTTGTCCAGGTAATTGCTTGCATGTCGTTCAATAAGCCCACAGTACTGCAGGGATGCGTAGGTCCCAATCACTTTGTTGAGCATTGCAAACCTTGGTTAGCACTTTTTTGAGCACTTCGTTGAACGCCTCCACCGTTTCATTAACTTGTGGGTGATAAGGTGTGCCCTTTTGGTGATATACCGAAAATTCCTCCGTTAGCATGTTGATCGTCTCATTCAGGAAGTGCATACCACGATCACTCATCAAGATCTTCGGGCATCCAAATCGCGTCAATACATGCTCAAATAGGAACTTCGCAGTAGTCACGCCTATGCAATCCTTCACCAGCTACGCTTCTACCCAACAAGTCAGATACTCTGTCATAGTGATAATGTATCTTGCTCTTGTCTTTCCTTGTGGCTGAATGGGTCCTACAAAATCAATTGCCCACTTCTCGAAGGGTTGCAATGTAATTTTTGGATTCAAAGGCATTTCATCCCTCCGTGATGGTCTACCTATTCTTTGACATACATCACATGCCTTGCAATAGACTTTTGAATCCTGATGAAGGGTTGGCCACCACCACCCTGCACGTAGAATCTTCTACGCGGTTTCTCTCCCTGCATAATGTCCTCCAACGACACCCCCATGAGCGTCCGTGAGGATGTGGCTTCTTTTGAACTCAAGTACATACCGTTGCTATATCTCATCAATTCCCATTTTGTACAAATGCCCAGTAGTGACAGAGAAATCTGTCGCGTGCACCACTAATTCCTTCTTTTGTTGGACAATGTATCCTTCTAGCACAGTTCCTGTTGTCAGGAAGTGTATTATATCCTCAAAGTTACCATCTGTGACATGCACTTCAAATAGTTGCGCGTCAGGCAATCCTTCGTCCAAGTTAGTAGGTCCCTCCCTCGTTTTGATGCACAAAAGATGATCGGGTCCCGCATTCAATTGTCCAAGCTTCACGACAACTTCAAAATCGTACTCCTGGAACAATAAGAACCATCTGCATATTATCCCCCCCAAAATAGGCTTATTGACCAGGTACTTCAGCACAAACTGATCTGTATACATCTTAAAATGGCCTCCTAACAAGTAGTGTTGATATTTCTGGAGCGCATACACCATAGCTAGCCCTTCGTGCTCAGTGGTGGAACAATTCTTCTCTGCTTTGGATAACCTGCGGCTTGTGAACGCGATAGGATGGCCCAAGCCTTCTCCACTAGCCTGTGTTAGTAATGCTCCCAACGCTATACATGGTGCGTCAACATGTACATGAAACTCTTTCTTCCAGTCCGAGAAGACTAGAATCAGTGCGGTAACCATCTTTTCTTTCAATATGTTCAAGCTCTTCTTATAGTCATCGTTCCAGCAGAATGTGAAATCCTTTTTCAACAATTTCTCCATAGGCGCGGTGATCTAGGCATAGCTTTTGATAAACTTTTTGTAATATCTCGTATGTCCCAGAGTAGTGCACAACTGTTTCACATTCCTCGGCGCTTCCAAGTTCAGTATCATCACGATCTTCGCGGGGTCTACCATCAGTCCTTGTCTGCAAACCACATGCCCAGGGAAGTTCCCAAAAGGAACGCAAAACAGACACTTCTTGAGATTGAGCGTGATCTGGTATCTTCGACAGGTATCCAGCATCAGGCGCAAGCTTGCTACATGGAGCTTAACCAACCCAAATACAGTCCAATCATCAAAGTATACCTCCAGGAACTTATGAATAAATTCCATGAATGCCACAACAACCACACGCAAAAATATTGCAGGCGCATTCTTTAATCCAAACAACATTACAATATATTGAAAGCAACTCCACTTGGTCACAAAGGTTGTCTTGCTCCTATCCTCCGACAATATTTTGATTTGGTGGTACCCAGAGAACCCATCAGTGAAGGAATATGCTTCCTGGCTGCCTACATTATCCAACACTTCATCCGTGAACAGAGTCGGAAAAGGATCATGCACACAAGTGTCATTCAATTTTCTAAGATCCACACATATCCTTATCTCATCCTTCTGCTTCTTTTCTTGCACCACCATTGGGCTTACCCAATCCGATTCTTCCACAAGCTCAATGATGCATGTTGCGAGCATCTTATCTAGCTCTAAGCAAACCTTCTCCTTATATTTCAGATTAAGACGGTAAGGCCTTTACTTAACTGGCTTCGCGTTAAGCTTTAACATGATCTTCATCATTCCTAGGTCCCTGATTATTCCTTTTAGATCCGTAAACTTGGTAGGGAATAAGACTTGGTATTCGTGGAGCAATTCAACAACCTTATCCACCATCGCGCAATCCCATTAGTCTCCAATCTTTGCGAATTTGGGTTCTGCCTCCATACCAATGTTTAATTGTTTTGTTTTCAGCGACGCGATTATATTAGGATTCTAAATTTGCAGCCCTTGAACCTCATAGTGAACTTCTGTTTCTGTAATGTTATTCCTCCGCGGATCCTCGTCCTCTTCTTCAAAAGTTACATTATAGCATTCTAGCGCGTGACTTAGCTGAGTAGCCCATTCAGACTGAGCCAGGTCTAAAGGATCTTGTGGTATCCTAAAGATAGCTGCTTTCACCTCTTGTAGTGCTTCATCAATACTGTCAAATCCATCCTCAAAATTGAAGGTCATCATGAATCCTTCGCGCAGGACATCCCATTCGCCTATCCCATGGCAGATCTCTATTTCTATATACCAATTCTTTGGGATAGCATCCATGGTATGACAGAACAACTGCACCCACTTAGGTTGGGGATTTTCTCCATAAGCCTGGGTCCATTTGGCCTCATATGCACGCAGATCATTCTGCCCATCATACTTGTCTGTCAGTTACAACTTAGGCTTCCTAAATTGTGTTCTCATCATCCTCCAACATTCGTGCCAATCGTCAAAGCTTCCCTTGTGCTTACCCCACCATCTTGCAGCTGTAGCGCATAGTGCCCAGTCCAAGGCTTGGAAGCGCTGCTTTTCTAGTACCTCCCTTTCAAATGCATCCAAAAAGATATCTACCTCATTTAGACCATCATAAGTAGGCATATTTCTTACCTTTGATGGCACACAACGTAATGACCGGGTCATCATGTTACAATTCAATGTAGTTACTTCATGTAACCAATTCTACCAGTGTTCTATTTCTTCGTCGGAGTCCGAAGTGCGGGAACTCTCACGATCACATGTAATCCGTGCATCTGCGATGGGATTCATCTAATATTGGTCTCGCACTGTTATCTTATAGATATAGTCCAGGTCATCATCACTCTCATAATCGCGGACAGGTTCAGTGTAGCGTAATCCTTCAGCAGGATCGAGGGGTACTATTACGCACAATGATTTCTTCTCAAAGATCATCTTTGGCTTCGTCAAATTGATTACCCCGTTCATATTAGTAGCCCAGTAAATTTCCAAGAGCACATGATAGGGATTGTCATCCATTGTCTCTATTACTTCAAAGTCAGCTAGTGCCCTTGCTCCCTCAATATCCACGGTCACCCCCTACAGCCGCCCCATGGGGATGATCTTCTGTTGATTCGCCATCCTTAGCTGAATCGGAGACCATTGCAGCGCAGGTCTCCCCATCTGTTCCCAAGTTTGTTTTGGTAGGACTTTCACATCCGGCCCTAGGTCCAAAATGACCTGATCCATTTCATACTCTTCTTTCTGTGCAGTCAGTCTCATCTCTCATCTTCTCCTTGTTTTATGCTTGTCAATCTTTCGTACTACGCACGGCTCACCTGGTGCGGTTCCAGCGCATCTATTGACGAGTTCCTGTAATCCTTTCACAACCTTACTGTCACGTAGCAATTTCATACAGATTTCCAGGAAAGTTGTGAGCATAGAGGGGTCCATCTCCTACTCAAGCTTATCCTTTCTTCCTGAGGCAGAGGCCTCAACGAAGCTCTTCTTAGCTTCCATGAAGGTTTCACGTGCATGCTCCAAATCGAACTCAGCCTCCTTCGCCGCAGCTTTGCGGGCCCACGCACTATCTTCTGACTACTTCCCTTTGTCATCTCCCATCATGATTCCACTTTTGAGCACTATATTTACGTTTGGATCTTCTTCGCGTAGCTCAGACCTCATCATCGGCAGGTTCTAAGTTGGTGGAGGTGGTAGTGTCCCTTTGTCACGTATCCTAACTATTAGCGTAGGACAATCTTCTATTTCATGATTAAATAACGTGCAATACTTGCACGAGGGATGTCTTGGATTAGTGCAATCGCAGGCGTAGTGTCCTAGTCCTCTGCAATTGTAGCAAATCAAATGTTCTTGACCTCTACCAAGTCCTCCTTCACCTCGGCCTCTTCCATGCCCTTGAAATCATGTCTGTGCTATTCCCGTGTTCTGGTCAAGGGGTCGCGTTTCGGCTTGAACCCTATAGGCGGGAGTTCTATCCATCATCAGTTCATAACTCCTGCAAGTATGCTTATCATGCCCTACCGACCTACAAAAGTTGCAGAACAGTTGTTGCAGTGCTTGTACATACTTATGTAGCAAGTGATAGTTATTTGTGGCATGTTTTTCGGCTACCTGACAGATAGTGCACCATAATGCAGGCCCCACGCTAGGTCCTTCTTGAGCTTCTAGCCTTAAAGGCATTGGTCCTCCTCCTGCAATGTAATTTGCAAAGATCGGGAAATGGTCTTTGTCATGACCCTGGCTCTTGCATTTTAAGCACCACACATCCTTGCGTACGTCTGGTTGAACCGTTCTGTCCTGCTTCAGACTTTGCATCTCAAGGTACAGATTCTTCAGCTACGCATGGATCTACTGAACTCCTAGATTAGGATCTTGCATCAGAGTCTCATGTAGTCTCATGGCAATCTCCAAGGCCTTTGCCTGAGTTGCTATCTTCTGCTACGACAACGCACTTCTTGAGTGTGGTAGTAGAGAAGCCACAAATCACTCGCGATGTTGTCCATCTGTCAAATTCATGTTGGCTTCACAAATTGTACATTTAAGCCTCTAGTCTAGTTCCCAAAGCATCTCGCCTAGTTGCATCGCAATCTCTTTGAATCCCACAATCGATTGCGCCTCAAATTTAGGCTTACTAAATTCCCTATTTAATGCTGCGTGGATGTCTGCTACCCCAACATTCAGGTTATCCTTAGAGTGCTTAATATACCAGGTTAGCACATGATCTTGCAGAGCACTAACCAGTGTTGCCTTCTTTATATGATCATCTGTAGCACCTTGAGCTTCCCATACAGCTCTCACAATGAACTAGAATTGGTACGCGTCCTCATTTCCCAAGCCTTTGAACAAAGGTAACTTCATTGTTTTTGCCGTATTGAACCACTGTGGAGGTGGAGTTGGTATGGGCGAAGTCGGGGGTGATGGTGGTAAAGTTGAAGGTGGTGTGGGTGGAGGTGATATTCGCAGGAATCCTTGTCTTATTAACTGAATAAAAATTCATGGAGAAACCTTCATTGTCCCTTCCTCGTCACCTCGCGGAGGTGAAATCAATGGATATACTCCGGACCCTTTTGTCCTTCGTTCCTATAAGTTTTTCCGCTTCGCATAGTTCCGAAAATCAAGGTAACTACATAACTCGCTTTTCGCACAATAATAGGTCTAAGTCCCCCTGAGCCAATAGTAGGCATACATTATATTCCATTGAACTACCAATTATGGTGAATAAGGAAGCGGTCCAACCACGCTACTATGTGCTCAAAACTGCTTCTTCAATTGGACAATGCATATTTCTCTTTTTTTGGAACTATATCCAAAAGATCCCACTCACAAATTAGGTCTTCCATCCTTTCCCGAAAGGGGTCCCTGACAACACAACCCCCACTTTTCTCCGAAGAAAATAAAACAATGTTGAAATCTCCACAACCAATGTTGTCTATGTGACATTGCTCTTCCTTTAGTGTAATTATGAAGTCCCAAAATTCTACCTTCTCACTATATATAACTAGAGCGTAAACATTTACAAAAGAAATAATTTCTTTTGTGTTCTTGTCTTATAGTCAATCAACCACCCAAAACCTTGATTTAGAACTGGATTTTAACGAGAAACAAGAGTCTATCCAAAGTGTGAATAGACCATCGGAAGCTCTGTAAGAGCTCTGCACAACACCAAAGCTGTCTCTCCATATAGTTCTTGATAGAGCTAGAATCTCTTCTTTTGCAATTTTGGTTTCTTACAAAAATAGAACTCACAATTTTTCTCTTCTTACTAAATATTTTACAACTTGGGGATTTAATGGGGTTTCCCATTCCCCGTATGTTTAATGAGGCAACTATCATTTAAATTTAGAGGTGCTTGACTTACCTCCTCTAGAGTTTGCATTGTTGTGTTCTTTGTTGCTCACATTCTTGAGGATCTTCATATTTTGTGATTGATTTCCTTACTTGATATTTTGCACGACCTCTCTTCCCTTGCATCTTATTTTGAGGGCCTTCTACTTTTTTTGTGATTCTCCAAATCTTGACTAGTGGAGTCACTTCCCTAATTTATTCTCTTCTTAGAGCTTCTTGTTAGGACCTTGCCAGCTCCCTCTATTGGTCCTTAAGGCTTCAGAGTCATGTCTTCATGTCCCTCCGCCCTATGAAGAATTGACAAGGATGTTAAGCTATGGTGAATCTGATTTTGAGTAATATTCTCTGGAGTGACTTCTTAAATTCGGTCTCCTTCATGTATCTCTCCCTCTTCTCCTTCGACCAAATTTTCTTCATATCTAGGTGCTTTAGTATATGCATCTGACTCCTCTTAGTCATTATTTTCCCGCGACAGGATTTCGTATGGGTTGTTCAATGACGAGGCTTCATTATGAGCTAGAGCTTTAGGATTCTTGACTCCACCTTTTCCCTGATTTGCCTCCCTTTTTTGAGTATTCCGTTGATTTTCTTGAGCAAATGTAATTCCATCTTCAGTTCCAACCTAAGATTTCTTATAGTCCTAGGTAAAGTGCCCATATTAGTAACAAATATTGCACTTGGAAAAGATTTTTCCATAGCCAAGAGGTTGGATGTGTTTCCATCCTCCTTGGGTCAAAGCGATCTCTGAGGGGATCCCTTCCTCAAGGTCCACTTCTACACATATTTTGGCACACATAAATTGTTGGCCTTTTGGCCCAGCGAGATCTAGGAACCTTCCTACACCATTCCAATGGCTTTTAAACACTCATTGCTCCAATAAGACAGGGGAAAGCGAGGGAGCTTGATCCAGACGTGCACAATGGTGGGGATATCCTCGTTTGGATTGAAGTCCAGGGACCAAGCATTCATATACATTCCTCTGGAGCCAAAAAAATACAACCCATTCCATAACACAATATCTTTATCCTCCTTATACTCGAAGAGAAACACAAAGAAATCATTTCCAATTGTGAAAACACCTAAGTTCCCTTATATCATAGGTTTTTAGGCGTTGTCAGACCACTACTTAATGGACTTGGGCGAAGGCCACATGCCCATGAATTTCCCAACCAGGGCTTTGTTAGTAAATGTCAAAGAAGTCTTACGAAAGCCTGGAGGAAGAGGAACAGATGGAATATTTGCAGTGTTTTTGACAAATTTCCACTGATGTTCCTTCGCTCTGGGATTTTTTTTTATGTATGAAATAAGAACAGGAAAGGTGACCTCCTCATTGCTAGATGGAGGGGTCCCTTCTGAGCCCAAAGCCATTGAGGTTCAATGTAGAAGACGCCAATAATAACAAAGAATAGGATTCAAGAAGTCGCAATGCATTAAAGATAATTTACTTGAGATTATTATAATACATCATAGATAAGTAATATTTTTTTATTAAATATCTACTTGTCATATTTCGACATTATATGATAGAATCATGTGTCTCAAGCTTAGAAACTATTGGTCCAATACTCGTGTAATCATGAACATGATTGCAACCCCTACATTTGCTTCATACATCCCACATTTTCATGCATTCTCTCAATGCATTACCAAACATATTTGATCTCTTGAATGTATTATTCATTCATTTAATCTTTGTTCAACATGTCAGCTCAGCACATGCACACATTACTATGATTTTACTAAAGTTTTTTGTTCTGACAATTTTCTATCTTAACCATACCCCTTCTTGGGAATGCATGCAATACATGCATTAATTTGAAAAACAAAACATATCAAATTCAACTGAAAGGAATTCTTACCCAATTCCTTTACCCTTTTACCTTTTCTTGCTACTTGCCCTATGTATGTGGCTACCATCACATGCATTCTTAACTAAGATCTTTTCAAGGAGTTCAATTGGCTTCTTAGCATATTTGATGTTGCAACATTCATTAGCCTGAAATGATCTCAACCTCACATATTAGTAACCATGCTATCATTTCATCTACTTACACACAAGTTTCAATGAATATTCATAAAGGGCATTTGCACTATGTATCCAATTTATGCATTCAAAAAATGCCTTCAATCATGTACCTAAGCATGTTAGCAAAGTATGTCAGTGCAGGTAGATAGTGCATGAAAGGGAGGATATAACAGAGTTCAAAAGTGGTGTTTTACACAGTGAAGAAGGTTTTGAGGTAGTAATGACAAAGGAGAGAGGTTCACATGTTATATACCTAGGGGGGATAATATGGGGTGCAAAGGGAGGTACCCAAGGTAATAATGTAATAATGGGAAGGGCCATAGTAATAAATAAGGTGGTTAACCCATATCATGTAAGGGACCACAAGTAGTTAATAATAATGTAATGGGTCCATGGTATTAGTTCGATGGTATGAGGGAACCATGGTAATAATCCATGGTATTGTATGTATGAGGCCTATATAGAGGCTAGAGACTCTACATGGAAAGATGTCAAGGAATTGTGAATGAATATTGTCAAGGAATGTTGTATGAACATGCATATGGCTTGTGGAGTGTTCTTCTTCCTTAAGGAGTGAATGTATGGTGTTACCCTACCTTAAGGGTTTGATCAATAAAGAATCATTTTATATTATTTCTGGGTTTATTTGCATTATCTTATATATTTTATATCAGATCTATAACAAGTGGTATCAGAGCACTTTCTTGGGCAAACAGTGGAGAATTTTTTTTTGGTAGGATTTCGGAGGCGGCGAGTTTGCAGATTAGATCTGTACATTTTGGTGCAATATCTGCAAAATCTAATTGCAGATCTGGATTCAATGTGAAAAAATACCCGATTTCAAAGAAAAAAATCGGTTGAATCGGAGTCTGGATGAAGGAGATATCGCTGATCTAAAAATCAGTGGGGTTGCAGACAATTTTTCAGGGCAGCGAGTTTGAGGCGTAGATCTGGACGTCCTGGTGCAAGATCTGCAAAATCTAATTGTAGATCTAGATTATTTGTGAAAAAATACCCAATTTCAAAACAAAAAAAATTAGTTGAATCAGAGTTCGGATGAGGGAGATGTCGTTGATTTAAAATCAGCTCTTTTTTGCATAAATTTTGGTGACGACGGGAGAGTTGCAGCGCAGATTTGAAATTCTAGTGCCTGGATCAGAATTTCTATCACATGGGTGGATGTAGAATGGTTGTTCCATTTCCAAAAATAGGTCATAATAGGGATTCTGAGCAATATTGACGGAATTGTGACCATTTCAAATTTTCACCAATTTTTTTTGTGATGGCGGCCCTAGGTCAGAATTTCAGGGACTTGTATAAATTTGATGGCTCTCATCCAGCCAAATGGCTAGCACAAATGGAGAAATATTTTAGATTGAATTACATCATGGATGATGAGACTCAGTTGAGTGTGGGAAAACTATACTTGGACAATGAAAGACGGCAATGGTGGCAATGGTATCAACGTTGCTATCGAAGGCCCTTGACTTGAGACACATTCACAAAAGCTCTTATGGACCACTTTGACCGTAAAGCTAATCTTGTGGATAAGCTCACACAGACAGACACACAACCTAGCAAAGATTTTATTTTAAAGAATGAAACAAATGAACCTAAAGGTTTATTTTCTGCTGGTATCTCCTTATTGCAGGTTCATGGATTGATTCAGAAGGAGAAAATCATTGTGTCTATAAATCCTAGTTGCAAGCATAATTTCATCAATGTTAATTTGGCAAAAAACAAATTTCAGCAAAACACATTGAAAACACACAAGTGGAAGATGATGATGTTCAAGTGTACAAGGATTTGAAGATTTCTATGGATAAGTATGTGTTGCATGGTGATTTTTATACTTCGGAGATGGATAATATGGATGTTGTTTTGGGGTATTCTTGGATGGAATCAATGGGTACTATCAATATTAATGTACAGAAGAAATTCCTGAAGCTCTAGTATAAAAAGAAGAAAATTACATTACAGGATATTTCCATTAATAAACAGGTAGATTCCAAGGAGGCTAAAGTAGAAGATGTTCCAGGGTCTGACATATTAGATGATGACCCAATGATGATTAACAATCAAACACAAACAGAGGCTGAAGCAGAAAAGGTTACAGGTGTTGATACATTAGAGGAGGGCTCATTGGTTGAAGTAATATTGAAAGATAAGACACCACAGCAGGCACCACAACATGCACCAAATAACAGTCAGGCTCCAGTAAGGGGTGAATTAAAGAAAAAGACACCGTGGGTTAAAACTTCAACATATCATCACCCACATCACCCCGCAAGACAACCGTCAAGATGGCAACCAATTAGCCACGAGGACAACAATCCCTGCAGGATAGATAGAGAGGAGCGAAGATCCACCTACTACACATCAACACAGAAGAGCTACCACAGTTAACTTCCATCTCAAGCAAGCGAGGCACCAGCGAAATCGAGGGTTCACCTTTCTCTTGGATGGCTAGATGCACGTGCATGGTACCAGTGGACTACTCTTTTGAGTAGATCTTATTATTTGTGTTCTTCCCATGTTTCGGGGACGAAACAAGCTAAGGGGGTGGAATGTTATATACCTAGGGGGTATAATATGGGGTACCAAGGGAGGTACCCAAGGTAATAATGTAATAATGGGATGGACCATAGTAATAAATAAGGTGGTTAACCCATATCATGTAAGGGACTACAAGTAGTTAATAATAATGTAATGGGTCCATGGTATTAGTCGATGGTATGAGGGAACCATGGTAATGATCCATGGTATTGTATGTATGAGGCCTATATAGAGGCTAGAGACTCCACACGGAGAGACGTCAAGGAATTGTCAAGGATTATTGTATGAACAAGCATATGGCTTGTGGAGTATTCTCCTTCCTTAAGGAGTGATTGTATGGTGTTGCCCTACCTTAAGGGTTTGATCAATAAAGAAGAATTTCATATTATTTCTAGGTTTATTTGCATTATCTTATATTTCATATCAGATCTATAATATTTCTG
>APFE031522587.1:16228-49366 GCA_000404065.3 Pinus taeda | reverse complement strand
AACCCAAATGAGTTATCCCCATCTCTATTTCCTCCTCCAATGGGACCTCTACCTCCTCCATTGTTTCCTCCTCTTCCTCCTCTACCTCTACCTCTAGCACCTACTTCTTCCTCTGCCATGATGGTTCTCCTAGGGATTTCAAAATCTTCTGGTTCTTCTACAAAAGGTGAATGAGAAGGGATTTCTCCTTCTTCCTCAGATGATTCTACTTCCTCAATTACAATTGGTCTTTCTGTAGGAGAAAAGGAAGAGTCTCTTCCTGGTTCAAATTCAATAGAAGGTGTAGGAGAGTCAACTCTTGGCTCTTGAATTCCAGGAATTCTAGGACTAGGAGTGTCGGTTGGAGATAAGGGAGGTGTCTCTTGTCTATCCCTTGAAGCAGATGGACTTGTAAAAATTGAACTTCGAGCTCTAGCTAAAAACATTCCTCTAGAATCTCTAGCTTGATGCATGTCATTTTTTATTATTTTCTTCAAGTTAAGTTAATAGTTCTTTTTTTGATCTTCCAGTTCACTCTAGGTGCAAGAAGAGAGCATACTGAAGAAACTACCAAATCAATAACTTTCTCTTTTCTGATCCTCCAGATCACCTTGCAGTGTAAGAGGAGAGCATACTTTGATAGGTTATCAACTTCTTTCCTTGAAATTTTATGTTTTTTTTTTAAGAATATGGCTACTTAATTTCACTTCCCCAGCAACGGCGCCAAAATGTTTAGTCAATTTAGTGTTCCTAAATTGATGTCATTAATTGTCAACCCGGGGCTCGTAAGCTGATGAAGTGAAGGTGTACTATATGTACTTAAGCAACCTCTTAAAGCTTTTTGTCGTTTGGGGTGTTGTTTGTGGTTAATTTATCTTCCTAAGATGGAGTGATGTATTTATAAACAGATGAGTGATGGTGTGTGTAAGGTGAATTCTAGATGAGTGAAGGTGTGTGATTAGTGGTTTCTAACTACTTGCTGAAAAGGAAAACTTGAAGGAAATAAATGAATTAAAATGAACTGAAAGCAAAGAACCACTTTCTAATGGCATTAGACACCATTCATGCTGCTGCAAATAAAAGGTAAGAAAATCACTTAAAATACCAATGATAATGTTTATCTCTTCCTAACTCTCTGCCTCTAACACATAGTACTGTGTAAGACACGATTAGGAAGTAGCTAAAGATAAGTCTAAGAAATGATAAAAAAATGAGAAAAATCTACTTTAAAAACTAGTTATAATGTTTTGCTCTTTCTAACTCTCTGCCTCTAACACATAGTACTGTGTAAAGCACGATTAGAAAGTAGTTAAAGATTAGTCTAAAAAGTACCCAAAGTCGGCTACAAGTTATTAGTATTCTGATCTCTAAAAGATAGACAATTTATAATAAAGAGACCATTCATATTTTAGCAGACAGATTTGAGAAATAAAACTAAAAATCAACTATGAAAATAAAGTAAAGGCAACAACTTTGAATCTGTCAACTGAAACTACCACTAGATATAAAGCAAATACATAACACACAAACAATCCCGGGTTAAAAACCTGCAAAAGAACAATGCTGATCAGCTTAAAATAAAGGCTGGAAATGAAATAACATGAAAGTAAATTACGCTGTACATATGTCAAGAAAAGGAAATGCTGAATGGAAATAAGGAAATGCTGAACATAAAATACTATACAAGGCTAACATGAACAGGGGCCCTCCATTCATATAACCCAAAGAAGACTTAAGGTATTGAAAACTTCAGAACAACAATGCTTCTATTACTCCATGTGCAGAAAATTACAGTCAAGAGTGCTAGAACAGCACTATTAAAACAGAGTCTGGGAATGCACTAAAATTATAACAAGTTCATAAAACACACCAATTAAAAAAGATATATAAGCATATGCAGACGCAAGTTTTTATAGGCATCTAAAAGATATCCTAATGCGTACAGCCAAAACTGAAAAATAACTAACTGTCATGCGTAATTAAGGTTCAATAACATATCATAAGCCTGCGTGGATGAGTTGGAGGTTCTGGTCGTTATGGGCATTGAATCCAGAGTTGGATTATGTCTCCCACAACCTGCGTAACACGGACAAGTCACCGTTTGAACTGATGTGACCCAACAGCTTCCGCATCACCGTTAAGCTGCCTTTGTTGACCGTAACTTAACCCTTGTTAACCGGAGGTATAGATGACTTGGATGGCTGAACAAATAGCACAGGAACCTCGAGCACCTTGATTCCTAAGTGCCCATGTGGCTCATTTGGCAAAATGACACGTGGAACCTTGAGATTAACAAAAAGGCTGCGGAATCACCAGAGGGCTGCGGAATCAGCAGATGGCTGCAGAATCGGAAGATGGCTACGGAATGCCTATAAATATGTCAAAATCTAAAAAAAACAGTCACACATTACCAAAGCTCACTTGATCATGCTTAATGACATCTAATGTAATGATCTGGGTGGCTTTACATTGAAAATTAGGCAAAAGAGAGAGGTAAGTGATGAAAAACAGTAGGTAATAGTGGATGATGAGGTGTAAGTTAGAGGCTCTACACATGCATACCCTCGAGTGACTTTCAAGCCTTCATGACTCGTTTCTTTAGCTGATGAGCCAGTATGCCAGACCAGTTGCATGGTCTTCCTCTCTAGCCAATTGGTCCAATGTGATCAACCGTCTTTGAGGAAAGGGCTCAGTACTCAATTGGCCATTTAGTTGGCATGAAAATATGACCAAGTATTGGTACACCTTCCTCAATATCTTTGTCCTGTAGATATGGTTGAGTGTCATACAAAAATGATCTGGCTCCATTACCCAATCCTTTAGAATGTCTATGGACTTACCTCTACTATTGGACAAGCTAAATGGAGGTCTCATGATAGTCATGAACTCTGACATCCGATACATCTCATCATAATCTTATTCCCATAAGGTTGCAAGCTTCATCCCACTAACACTGCTCAAGGTCAACCTTTCAGGGTCAGTGTGGGAGACGATCTAGTGAACCATGTTTGTGCATGGGAATGTAGGGTATCTGGATGGAATTTGGTACAATCTGAACTTGTGAATGTTCACGTATACCTGACAGTCTTCAAGGTATTCACCAAAAGTGCCTTGAATGTTTCCTTGTCTAGATACAACTTCGTTTCTTCATAGATTGGCAGACTAGATAACACTTGCTCAACTCTTGCTCTAGCTGCAACTCCACTAGTGTCTTGTGATTCTATTCCCTTGGAAGAAATTGAGACAGATGAACACCTAAAAGATCTAGAAACAAGAAACATGCATGGCAAGAAATATGTAAGTCGAAACAAAAAAAATCTAGGGAAGGAAACAACATATACCAGGGAAACTGATGCGCAAGATTGTTCAAATTTTACTAGGATGTTAGGTGATAGGCTGCAAAAACTATGAAAAAATAAATCTAGGTTATCTAGGAGACTGAACTAGGTGTTGGATCTGTGAAATGTGCAATCCACTCAAGCAGCTGGCTATTGGGATTGTGTAATAAGAAATTCTAGCTGGGAAGGACTATTGGCCGAGGGACATATTTGCGCAATTTCTTGGGCCAAGTAGCCACTATGCTCCAAAAATGTACAAAATAGAACTAGAGGCTAGTGCTAGGAAGGAATGTGCTTTTATGGGGAGGAAGGTGAGCCTTCCTTCCCTAGATTTCTCAACGCAGCCTTTGTGAAGGTAGAGCCTGGACCAAGGTTGGCCCAACTTGCTGATGGGAAATTGAAAGTAAATACGATAGTGAATGCATGGTGACACAAAGTGATAGAAAATGTGATTGAAATTGCATGCAAAAAATGAATGAATGATTTAGGAAATAGATCAACATGCATGTTGGTGAGGCAGTTTCCGGGTTCGACAAATGTCCATGGAAAATAGTTTCATGCATGCGACAATAGTGAGATAGCAAAGAAAATTGAAACAGAGCTAGGACAAGATATTATATGTGTAAACAGGAGTAAATATTCAAAGAAATTGAGAAAACAACACTCACACAAGTGAATACACAAAAAGGGAAAAAAATGCTAGAAAAGACAAGTTTTGGCCACTTACTCATGAATGGTTGAGCCAAATGTGTCGAAGAGTCCTTGACATGTTGTGGGATGTAAGAGCTCCAAGATTGATGTGAATGAATGAGCTCTAATGCATCAAATATATAGGTTTGGTCTCATGATGTACATGCCACAAATCTAGGAAAAAGAAACACTTGGAGGGAAACTTCTAAAACAACTTTGCATGTAACCTCCGACTGCTAAAAAATGCTCCCTGAATCATGGTATTCCCTTTGCATGTTGTCTCTTATTATTCTAGCAAGAGAAAGTCATGCATGCATGCAAGTCACGTCTCCTCAGTCCCAAGTGGCACTAGTCTACCAGATTGTTCATGCATGTAGTTGCTCAACTGCTTGAGAAGAATGTGCATTTCTGGTTGGCAGTTGGGCTTATTGCCTAAGAGGATTGCACAATTTCTAGGTAGAGCAGCTGATTGCTGCCCAGATTTGTGCAAATGATGTGGTGAGTAGCCCTGCTAGGGAAATTTGTGCAAATGTTACTAGGAGTGTCAACTAGCATGGCTACGCAATCCTCGAGCCTTGTAGGCTATCAGAGAGGATTGCACAATTTTTGGAGGGAAGGTTGGTTACCCTCCAAAAATGCTCAATTTTCAAGGTAAAGCTGCTCAGCTTGGAGCTGGACAAATTTTGGGTGAATAGCTTGTGAGAAGAATGGATTGACTGTGATTGATAAGTTGTCTTTGTGTAAGGAAAACACTGAAGCTTGAGTACTTGATGAAGCAAGATAAAGTGCTACGAAGGGTTGGTAGGGAGGCTCCAACATAGGTTAAGGAAAAATTTTGGAGGGTGGTTGTAGTCGCTACAACAGGCCACTACTAAGCTCTTCTTTAAGTGAGTGTGGGTACACTTTGAGATCCCACATTGCATTGCCTCTAATGGGGACAACAGATTTCTAGGTGCATTTTGATGAAGTCTCTGGTTGATGTTGGATACCAAATTAACTAAGTCAATGAATTTCCATCCCCAAAGTGGTGGCTAAACATAAGTAATCAACAGGATGATCATACACATTTTGTGCATGTACATCTTGAAGCATCCACACACATGGGACGAAAGCCTCCCCTACATCTATCATAGCTACAATAGAGCTCTCCACATCTCAATGAGCCACAATCCCTTTCAGGTAGGGCTAGGATTTTGACCATTATGTCCCATTAATGTGGCCATACAATTTGTAGCTACTTAGGAAGATTCAGCTCATGTGCAGTCCAAACCCCACACGGCTAAAAACATCTCTAAGTGCATTCAACACACCCACCAATAAGTCCATGATATATTGGATAGAGATAATTTTTTGGGCATGGAATCCCCCCAAGGCATGTTTTGGGGCTTAAATAAAAAGTTTTGACAGAATCCTTTTGTAAAAGCTCCGTGAATTGCGGGTGCGGGGTGCACTATCATAATAGAGTCACAAGGTTGTTCGCCCAAGTTTTTTAATGTAATTTCATCTGGATAGACCTACCCATGGTTTGCGGACCATGGGATTGTATAAAAAGAGCGAGGATCTAAGTGTACAAGATAACTAATATCTAAGATGGAATAGAAGAGGAAGAGAATTCTAAGTGATTACGCTTAAGTGTAAAGTGTTTCTGTGGGTCATAGGGTAGGGAAAGGCTCTTCAGCAGAGTGTGCATAGGCTTAGTAGTCCAGAACTGAGTGTGCAGCTGAGTGTAGGTCGAGTCTATAACCGTTGAAAGAATCAATAAATAGAAAGTTTACCATATTTATGTGCATCTTTTCCTATTTTAATATATGTTCGGTTATAATTTGCAAGTATATTATTTATGTGTTGTGCGAACTTATTTAAATGTCTTGTATAACTAATTATAACATAAGACATCCCAATATGCAAAGGTAACTAACTGGTATAGGAAGATAAGTAAGATCTTGGGTAATAGTGCAGAGCGTGGCTCTAGTAGTGCGGAAGCTCCACAATCCCTAGGTAGGGCTGTAAGAAGGCAATCTATCATGGCATGAGGAATAGGGAAGGGTGTGAAGCGGCCTACATGCAGGGACATGAAATGATACGGTTGAACCTCTCAGACATCTTCAAGGTGCGGAAACCTAGTTCTATCACCCTCCCATACTACAAGTGAGTACTCAGTCCGCGCTCCACAAACTATTATCGAAAGGGCAAGTAGTACAGGGTTTTGTTTGGCTAATTAGCTCTGAACCTGGTTCACACCCCAACAAGCCAACAAATGGTTCTGTTTCCGAGACCAGGATATGCATAGAGATGTTTGATGTCATATCACTGGAATCCAACAAAGAAAGGAATTGAAGATTGGTTAGGCAAGAAGATTCATGATTTCACGGCACAGGAAAACATGAATCTGTGACTATCAAAGGAAGAGTGGTTATACTGCTACTTATATCCAGAGATCCATGAAATTTTCTTTTCATCCTTCGCCACTGAGTTGCATGAGTGGATCACGAAGCTAGCATACAAACAAGGAAGCTGTAAACTCAACAAACCTATTGTGTGAACTCCAGAATTGGTGAATAGACTAGAAGCATTGGAAGACAAGATCAGACGAGTTGTCAATCACTGGCTCGATAGAATCATAGGAGGATTCATCATTGAATTTTCAGTAAATACTTTGGTTAGTTATAGCGAGGTAGGATGATGCTTCCTCAAGGGACTGCGAGGTAAGTATGTTAATGTTGAGCCCTTATACTACTAGTCTAACCCCTTATTTTTATTAGTACAACCCTCTTATTATATTGTTGTGCCCATGTAGTCCTCATATTTTTATTATTGTGCCCCATAGAAGCCCACTATTTCCATTATTGTGCCCTTACATTATTATTGTTATGTCGACTATCATTATATTATGACCCCTTATACTCCTATATATTGAAAGGAGGTCTTGTCATTTGTATCATCTAAGAATGGTTTATTTGTGTAATGTAACGGAGGTTTCCCCCTTGAAGAAGCTTATTTCTAAGGCATTCAAATATGTTTTCTATCTTTTTGTGAGTTGGTTTCATAACATTTGGTATCAAATCTTTGGATTCTAGGATTTCGCTGCTCCAAATAGGTCATCGTGGTATTTTCACTATAACTTTCTTCCTATGATGTCTCAGAAGCGAAAAAAAACCCATTTGAGATGAATTTTCACTGAACCTAAGATACAAATTTCAGAGATTTTTGTGCTATATTTGTGGAGATATGATCTGAGGAAGTTGGTCTTTTTGGAGAATCCTAAAATACATTTCAAAAAGGTGACTTGGGAAAAATAGTCATAACTTTCTCTATGTGCATCAGATTGAAATTTCATAAGAAGGTAAAAAAAGAGGACAGACTGTAGTTTCTTGTAGATAATTTTTAGAGCGAAAGGTTGAAACAGTGACATGTGGCACGTCATACAAGTTCGCTCTACTGAACTAGTCTATAATCAGGTCACTGTGGGAGATTTGGCATAACTCTTCCCTAGAGTATCCAATTTGGGTCAGACTGGTGGCATTGTAAAGAGGACATAGTGGGATACTATAGATCATGATTTCAGAACTAGAAGATATGAAATTATAGAGTTACATTCATTTCAGGATCGAGCTCCTAAAATGAAGAAAATGCGAGATGGGGAAGTTTGATGGCAAGGATCCAGTAGATTGGATACTACAAATGGAGAAATATTTTGATCTACATGGTGTACCACTGTTACAAAAGGTATGTATTGGATCTAATTATTTAGAATTGAATCAATTTTTATGGTATAAAGGGCTTTGTTCTCATAAACCACTTGTCACGTGGTCAATTTTCATAGAGGAAATGATAGCACATTATGAGGATACAAAGCGAAACACTTTCTTTAGCCAATTGATAAATCTCAAACAAAAGTGTTCAATGGAAGAGAACATTAAGGACTTTCAAAAATTGAATAGAAGAGAAAATCATATTCCAAAGAAGTAGAGGATTGATGTCTCCATAGGGACTTCAAATGATAACATTCAACATGAGGTTCATCTTTGGGATCCTGATTCATTGGAGAAGGCATTCATGTTGGCAAGAAAAGTGGAAAGCAAAATTATGGAAACAATGAATTTTACCCATCAGAACTATAAACATGGAAGTGTTGTTTCTCCTAGCCTTCCAAAACCTACAAGGCTTACACCACAACAATTGGAAGAAAAAGAGAAAAATGGCTTTGTTACAATTGTGATAGAAAGTGCACTAAAGGTCATAAGTGTGTTGACAAGAAATTATTTTACATAGAGTATAAAGAGGAGGAACAAAAGGATCAAGAAACATCAAAAGAAGAGGATATATGCCAGGACCTAACCCCAGAGAAAGAAGAAATGAATCCAACCATATCTTGTAAAGCATTGGCAAGAATTACGACTCAAACTCTTAAGATAGAAGGAAATATCAAGAAGAAAACGGTTCAAGAAGTGAAAGATCACATCGAGAAAGAAGAAATGAGTCCAACCATATCTTGTAATGAATTGGTCGAAATTACTATTGCTCAAACTATCAAGATAGAGGGACATATCAAGAAGAAAAATGTTCAAGAAGTAAAAGATCACATCGAGCATCAAGAAATGAATCCGACCATATCTTGTAAAGCATTGGAAGAAACTACCACTCCTCAAACTCTCAAGATAGAAGGAATTATCAAGAAGAAAAAGGTTTAAGAAGTGAAAGATCAGATTGAGCATCAACAACAAGTTCTCCAACTTTTAAAGGATAACGCCACTTCGATGCAAAATCGAATGAAAAATAGGTAGATCAACATCACATTGAAAAATGTTTTGATGTAGGTGATTGGGTAATTTTATGGTTACATCTCAAGAAAGCTATTTATGAGAAGGAAATGTTGGCAATACTACATGAACTTAAGAATGGTGACCTTACCCAATGGTAAGACACTTGAAGGTAAAAATAGATGATGATCGTATTAAATACTTTTTAGAACAAATATTATCTTTAGAAGAACAAAAAAAGTGGGT
Organism: Pinus taeda; assembly: GCA_000404065.3. Taxonomy (NCBI): domain Eukaryota; kingdom Viridiplantae; phylum Streptophyta; class Pinopsida; order Pinales; family Pinaceae; genus Pinus; species Pinus taeda. The sequence goes on along the minus strand of APFE031522587.1, from coordinate 40,353 downwards.
CACAAATATGGTGGGTTATGACTTTGACATCATCTATAGATAAGGGAAGAAAATTTTTGTTGTAGATGCACTCTCAAGAAACGATGAGGACATGGAAGAATTGTTTTGTGCTATTTCTATTATCCAACCAGATTGGATAAACAAAGAAAGGGATGAATGGAAGAATGACAAAGAAGTGTGGCCACTCACTAAAAAGATGAAGAATATCCCAATTCAAACAATATTTCCAGAACTTGAAGAGGAAGGAAAAATCATATTGGAACTTGGAGCAGTCATAGAAACAAGAACCCGACAACTACAAAATTGATCAATTTCAGAGTATCTCATCAAATTGAAGAACCTTCCCACTGAAGATTCCACATGGGAGGACAAGAATTTTATACAGAAGCATTAAGAACTACTCAAGTGCTGAGGACAACACTTTTTTAAGGAGAGGGGCATGTTAGGCCCCTATACTACTAGTGTAACCCCTTATTGTTATTATTACAACCCTCTTATTATATTGTTCTGCCCATGTAGTCCCACAACAATAGGAAGGGAGATGACATTGACCGCACATATTTGGGAATATAAGATGGACAAAGCAATTATGGATCTAGGATTAGATGCGAACGTGCTGCCAATGAAGATATCAAAATGCATGGGCAAGCCTGCATTGCAATGGTATCCTATTGAAATGCGAATGGAAAACCAACAAAAGTTCCTACCAATGGGAAGATGGGAAGGAATCATAGTAGATATCAAAGGGGCATGCACGCTAGTGGATTTAAAAGTCATAGAGATTATTAATGACAACAATCCCTACCCCGCACTATTGCTAATAGATTAGGCCACTCACATGAATGGAGTGATAAATCTAAAGAAGGACAAGATGGTCTTTGAAAAATGTCTCTTCATGTAGTGGTACCTTTAGACCCTCCAGAAGGATCGTGCTACACGGAGCCAGTGTTGGAATACAACAAAGAGAATGATATAGACTATATCTACAAGATAATCGCACAGGAGCAAGATTGGGTAAATCCAACTGTGGATGGTTTAATCTCATGGGAGCGTGAAAGCTCCCGCACATCAGATTTTGACGAGGATATAGAACGATGGTGGAATAGGTTACATGAGGTAACCACGCTCGTCTGTAACATGATGATGAGGTTGTTGTGTTGCGTAGCAATAGAGGTAAGAGATTTGCCTACGTATGATGACCTAAGGAAGGTGGATGACTTCATGAAGAAATTTGAAAGAGAAGTGCCGAAACAACAATCTTTTGTCGCTGTCAAAAGGGTATTGTGAGCTATGCCGAGAAGATGATGGGGTACGCAGCAAAGAAGTTTTAAGGACTGGCGTGATTCTGGAAGAATGATGTGCACACAATTTGGGAAGCCTCTGATGTGATTAACATACAATATGGTTGAATGAAACGGCCCGCGCACCGACCTATCTAGGTGGGTACATGCATATGGTGCAAAACCTACATGAATGCATAGAATCCTCGGGGTAGGAGACACAATTAGTAAGCAGGTGTGGGTAAGACAATGGTACAAATGACCACTCCAGTTGGGACCATGAAGTATGGAAAGAAAAACTGCACAGAAGGATATCTACAGAGAAGCCTTTAACATAGTACACGAAGAACTGGACAAGGTCCACAATGTGAGGCAAACTGACTAGGACCTGTGCATACCAGCGGTTCTATGGGCTTATCGGACCGCGTACAAGAACCTGAACACGCAGGCACTGCCAAGGCTGGGGTATAAAGAAAACACTGTAAGCCTTATAGTACATGAAAATCTTAGACCACGTATGATAACATCGGTAGATATGATGGTTTGTGAAACGTTTGAAGAAGAAATCCAAGAGGGAAACTCTAGGCTCCAAGAACCTGAAAGGGAAAGGGTACGATTAAGGATGAAAATCACTTTGGTAGACACAAAAGTCAAGAAGATAGAGGATGAGATAAAGGAATATTTTCTCGATAAAAAATTTGATCACGTGATGCATGTGATCACTTGGAAAAATTTGAAGTCTATTGCCACGAATTGATGAGTCTAATGCCTTGGCTTGGACCACATATTACTAAGTGAATCGACTAGGCTATGTTAAAATTGAAAACAAGGGCCAAACTCCATATGGGTCATCTTATTCATGGATGATAATATTTTTATTAGATTCCTCTCATCAAGAGGTGTAGGATTGAACTAAATATCATCTGATTCTGATAAGTATTTATGGAGATATGAATTTATGTTGATTATGGAATAATTATCAAGACGATGAGAAACTAATATAGGCTTAGAAGCCCAACAATTGCATCTATTCAATCATCAACAATTATGTATAAATACAAGAGGTATTTTCGTCATTTGGACACACTAATCATGACATATCTCTCCCTCTCTCTGTAGTGCATGGCGAAATCTTGCACTGATGCGTGGCGAAATCTTTCACTAGTGCATGGAAAAATCTTGCACTAGTGTGTGGTGAAATCTTGCACTAGTGCACAGTGAAATCTTGCAATGGTGCATGATGAAATATTGCACTGGTGTGCACCGTAATCATGGACTAGTTCGCAATGAATCTTGGATTGGTGCATGGCGAAGACTTGGACTGGTGCATGGTGAATGACTCACTGGTGGAGACTTGACAAGTTCAAGCTAGGGTTTGCTACTGCTGATATAAATAAGATCTTTGCACTATTTCTCTTTGTTGAATTGTTGAAGATAAAAGAATATTTGATCAAAGGTTTTCCCCATATTTGGGTTTGTCCCTAGCTAGCTACCACATCTTGTGTCTTTTTTCTTGGCTTGTTTTTTGTCGATTGTTTAATGTTCTATCTACACTTTGCTTTATGTACATGCAATTGCTAATCTGTGAGAAAGATAAGTAAACAACTATAAGCACAGAACATACCATAAAATAACATGATATCAAAGAAGAGGTCAAGACAAAGCTCGAGCAAGAGCAAGAGAAATCACCGAAGAGAATATTGGCTAGGCTATCCTAAAAATAATTATCGAGTCCTCAACAATCTTCCATACCAAAGACAAGCTCCATGAGAAAGCTCAGTATCATGGATGGAAGATGCCTCTCGATCTAACCTTAGAAGATCAAGGACTGTTGGACCATGTGAGAGGCATATTGTTGAGCCTCCATGAAATGCACCCACTGCTACCAGGAACAAATGGAAAACAGGTGAAATCAAAACAAAGAAGATCATCCAGGACTCTATTGACAAGTGCTTGGTGGCCTATGTTTCTGAGCTGAACACCTCCAAGTAAATTATGATAGACAATTGAGTTTATTTAAAGTTAAAAATGCCTTTAATCTGGGGTTTCGAGTTGATTCATTATATCAGGTCGGTGGAAGTCCACTAGGTGTTATGTCCTGTGACACATCTCTTGAGTCTGAACTTTGGCATCAGAAGTTTGCCCACCTTCTTTATAAATATCTAACCAATGTAAGACAAATGGTGACAGGGATGCCTCAAATCCAAGTAGAGAAAGAAGGTGTATGTCCGGGATGTGCCAAAGGAAGGCTCAAAAGGGGACCAATCCCCTCAAGCCAAAGCAAGACATCTGATATATTACAATTGGCTCACACAAACATATCTGCTATGATGCCTATGAACTACTTGGGAGGATATTTATGTTACCTTACTTTTACAAATGACTATTCGCAAAAGACTTTGATATACTTCTTGAAAAAGAAGGTTGAAGTGTTTTCTTTGTTTCTACACTTCAAAGGCTTGATCGAGAATAAAACTAAAAAGAATATCAAAGATATTCAGGACTAATAATGGGACTGAATATGAATCTAATGAGTTTCATGACTTTTGTAAAGAGGTTGGCATTAAGAGGGAGACTATTACATCATATACTCTTGAACAGAATGGTGTGGGGGAAAGGAATAACCATACGATTGTGGAAGCTATCCATGCCATGTTCAATGATCAAAGACTTCTAAAGTTTCTATGGGTTGAAGCTGCAAACACTGCCGTATATGTACAAAACCAATGCCCTCATTAAGCATTGGGTGGCAAGACTCTTGAAGAAATGTTCACTGGTAAAATACCTGACGTATCTCATTTTAGAAATTTTGGAAGCACTATACATTTTTAGGTGCTGAAAGAGAAAATAAATAAATTAGGTGCATCTTGAAAGAAAGGAATCTTTGTGGACTATGGAGAAAATACTAAGGGATATAGAATCTATGTAGTCGGTCAAAGGGAAATCGTGATTAGACATGAAGTCACCTTCGACAAAGATATGGCTCTGAACAAGGTGAACAATCTTCCTACAATGAGGAGCTCTCAAGAAGCTGACACCAGGGAACTAAAAGAAAAGGATGATGAAATAATTCCTGATGTGGAACAACCCATGGATCCTATTGATCCAACTAAGCCCTCCTCTTCCAAGAAGAGGCCCTCTTGGCTTAGGGGGCTACTCGATGATGTTGAAGGACACACTGCACCTTGAGGAACCTTCCATGAAAGTAAGAAACCCAACAACTCTCAAGGATACCTAACCATCATGAGCACAATCATACAAAATGAGCCTTCATCATTCTTATATGCCATAAAACATCAAGTATGGAAGGATGTTATGACCAAAGGATATGAGTCTATTATGAAAAATGATGTCTGGGAAGTAGTTCCCAGACCCCAGGATAAGACAGTTGTCACTTCTATATGGATTTACAAGATAAATCATGTAGTAGATAGAAGTACTAAAAAATATAAGGCTTTTTTTGTCACTCATGGCTTCTCCCATAAGGAAGGTATAGACTATGACAAGATATTTGCACCTGTTTCCAGAAATACCACCATCCACTCGATCATAGCCCTTGTGGTTTCATGAGGATGGAACCTACATTAGATGGATGTCAAGACAACATTCTTGAGTGGTTTGACCAAAGAAGAGGACTATGTGGAGCAACCCCAAGGATTTGAGATTTATGATCAAAAATCTAATGTATGCAGGTTGAAGAAGGCTCTCTATGGGCTGAGGCAAGCACCCCAAGCATGGTATGAGAGGATCAATAGCTACTTGATGAAGCTAGGATTCACTAGGAGTGAAGTCGATCCTAAACCTTACTTTCAGGTTGAATATGACAATCCTCTTATACTGGTGTTGTAAGTGGATGACCTCTTTCTAACAAGTACAGACCCTCTCATTCATAAATGTAAGAGGGAGTTGGCTTCTAAATTTGAATTGAAGGACCTAGGACTGATGCACTATTTCCTAGGACTTGAAGTCTAGTAGAATCAAAGGAAAACTTTTCTATCTCAATGAAAATATGTGGTAAATATATTGGAAAGATTCGGTATGGTGGACTGCAAGCCTTTGACTACATCGAGGATCTTAACTTTCAGAATTTATATGGTAGTGATGTCAGACTAGATTTGAGAAATGCCCCTGAGTTTCATCAACTCATTTGTGTTGATCTTCTTGGTGGACCTCCATCTAGACATATGTTTTGTAGTGAGCATGGTGAGCTCATATTTGATTGAGTCTCACTGGATTGATGGAAAGAATATTTTGAGATGTCTTCAAGGCACAATCTCTCATGTATTGAGATACACTGCTGGAAATATGAAACTGCATGATTATTCGAATGTTGAGTGAGCAGGCAGTGTGGAGAGCACTCTCAATTCTAGTTCTCTTTGGAATCTTCCTTGATATCTTGGATGAGCAAGAAGCAGAAGTCAATGGCTCTGAGTATTGCCAAGGCAGAATCCTTTGTTGCTAGTATCGCCTCCTATGAGGAAATTTGGTTGCGGAAGCTCTTCAGTGAGTTGTCTGTACACATGATGAATACCACTGTGATTCTATGTTAGAACCAAATGTGGGATTTAGGAATCCTATATTCGATAATTGCTCCAGCAGAAAAACATCAGATGGTTCCTTATCTGGGATATGGAAAGTCAATGAGAAAGGAGGTTCCATCGCATTAAGACTGATGTATAGGTCGCTGACATTTTGACAAAGCCCTAGGGAAAGATCAAATCTATGATTTTCCTGAATGACTTGGGGTCATGGAGAGACCCTTGTAAAATGGTCCTACATGTTGCATACATTGAGATCTGGGAGCTCTGGGGGCTTGCGGTTCTTACTGGAGAAACATACGACCACAGGGTGACTCACCCTCCCCTAGTGGTATGCATTTGGACAATATGATTCACTGTCTTGTAAGATAGGATGCTTCACTCCCCTGTAGGATGATTTTTTCTCCTTTGGACAACATGATTCACTCTCTTGTGAGACAGGATGATTCGGTTTCCTATGGACAGGATGATTTGCTTTCCTATGGACAGGATGAATCGCTCCCTTGTGGACAAGGTGATTCACTCTCTTGTGAGACAGGATGATTCGCTCTCCTGTGGACAGGATTATTCGCTCTCCTGTGGACAAGATGATTCGCACTCTTTTGAGATAGGCTGATTTGCTCTCCTGTGGACAAGATGATTCTCTCTCCTATGGACAAGATGATTTGCTATCTTGTGAGACAGGATGATTTTCTCTCATGTGGACAGGATGCTTCACTCTGCTGTGGATAGGATGATTCGCTCTCCTGGTGACAAGATGATTCACTCTCTTATGGAATAGGATGATTCGCTCTCCTATGGATAGGATGATTCACACTCCTATGGTCAAGATGATTTGCTCTCTTGTGTAGCAGGATGATTAGTTCTCCTCTGAGGCCTAGATGACATGTTATCCATGACAAAATATAGCAAGATGATTAGTTCTCCTGTGAGTTCTAGATGATGTGTTCTCCATGAAAATTGTAACAGGATGATTAGTTCTCCTGTGAGGATGGAATTGATTAAGTTCTCATGTCGAGGCATCCTACTGATGCTGTCCAAGACTCATGGGAAGTACCTATCATCTTATCAATGAGCTGGTAAATGAAGATACGGACCATTGTAGTACCGATGGATGCATCATTGTATCCACTGTACTCTCTATGCTAGGATGACCTTTATTAGTCTGGGATCAATGGTACTGGTCTGGGGCCAATGGTAAGAGTTTTACCCACTATGATGATGACTTCGGGTCGGTTGAGACTAGTCTGGGACCAGTGGTACATACTATGAGACTGACTTCGAGTCAGTGAAGGGCTGGTCTTGGACTAGTGGTAGGAGTGGTACATGCTATGACGTTGACTTCAGGTCAGTTGAGACTAGTTTGGGACTAGTGGTATGCACTCTAAGATTGACTTTGAGTCAGTGGAGGATGATACTGGTCTGGGACTAGAGGTAGGAGTTGTACCCACTATGACACTAACTTTGGGTCAGTTGAGACTAGTCGAGGACCAGTGGTACGTACTCTGAGACTGAATTTGAGTCAGTATGATACATCCTTGATCATTTCTTCTTCTTCATAATTCAGACAAAAGTAGAGCAGAACAGAACAAAGAAGAGCAGAGTAGAATAGAGCACAACAATGTAGATTAGTACAAAACAAAACATAACAGAACAATGTAGATCAATATATGGAAGAACAAGACAGAGTTGAGCAGTTAGAATAGAGCAGAGCAGGGTAGGGGTCAAGCTATATGGGGCAGTGCATTTGATGGATGAATAGTAGCGACTGACAAACGAATTGTGATGGAGTTCTCCCTAGTTGAGAAGGAGTGTTAAAATTAGTAACTAGGGCCAAACTCCATGTGGGTCATCTTATTCATGGCTGATAATATTTTTAATAGATTCTTCTCATTGAGAGGTGTAGGATTGATCTAAATATCATCCAATTCTAATAATTGTTTATGGAGATATGAATTTAATTTGATTATGGAATAATTATCAAGCCAACCAACAACTCATGTAGTCTCAGAAGCCAAACAGTCATGTCTATTCTGTTATCACAAAATCATGTACTGATGGCTGCTAATCAGTTAGAATCTATGTAACTATTTTAGACCAGACTCTTGGCTAAGGATTAGCCTCCCTAACCTGAGAGGGCTCTCTCAAAATAAGCTACTGATTTATCCTTTAACACTAAGAGGGCTAACTCTTGTAATGGGAACTTTAATAAACATGATGGTTGGAAATACAACATAAGATTTCTTCCATTGGGATCATGGAGTCAAATACCATTTCAGTAAACTATCAACTACTCATTCATGGAAGTCAAGGCATGCAATGTCTAAACACTCAAAACATTTCTCAAACGAACCTCAACTCATAAATATACACAGGAAATCTGAGCAACTAGGTGAATTCGGAGTGATTGTATATCCATCGAGCTGTAAAATATAAAGGATAAGACATAACCACATACATCTTGAGCATTTGAACAAAGTATGAATCTTGAGAAGAAAAAGTAGTCTTTTCTATTACTGTAAAAAGTCTTTTACATAGGCCAATAAAACTCTGTTTTTTCATAAACATCCAACCCTCATTACATCAGAGTTTCATCTATATATACAAAAACATTCTTAACTACTTTGAGCCTCCTCCTCCAGCATGAGGGGAGCTCGATGATTGTCATTAACTACCCCTATCTATTTTTAACAGACTCATTAAATACACTAAGTATTGAGCTGTAATTACAAAGAGTCCTAATCAAACTTAAACTCTAATTCTATTCTCCTCGTACATGATTCCTTTCTTGATCTTTGATAGCTGTATCCTTTTAGTTTTGACCGTGATTGCTGAGATAAGGATGCAAGGAACAAGGTTAGCATTGGATGCTGAATGTGCTGATGGTTCATTGATCATAAGAACAAACCCCTGTTTTTCCGGTTCTTATCTCCCACTATCCTTCGAAAGTTAAGCAATATGTTTCCAGCTCTTTGATACCCCAAATTTAATGAGCATCACCATATTCCCAAATATGCTGGAAGCCTTGTTTATTGAACAGGTGTATAAGCCCAAATCCTCGTATGCATCTCCAACCAAACCCTAACCACCGGTAATAAAGTAGCTTTATTAAAGCTATGACTTAAGACAAAATATTTCACCTTTATGGAGAATGCACACTTGTCGTTATCTGAATGGCTCTGCTAGCCTTATGTGGTCTCCTTGATGTTCCTTAGGCATTTTCTTCAAAAATTTGCTGACCTTACCATTAAACTGTTCGTTTTCCTCATAAATCAGCACCTACAGCAGTTTCGTAGCGCGCTACGAAACTGCTGTTTTTTCCAAAACAGAGTGTATTTGCCTTGAATTTATATAGCCGTGCTTATATGCCTTAAAAATAATGAACTTAAGCAAAATTAAGCAAAACTTTGGAACAACACCTGACTCAGAATCTGCAATTTCATTTGGCAGCTAATTTATTTAGCTGTGCTTTCAATTTTGCAACCTCCTTTTCCATGGCTGCGATTTCAGCTACGGCCCTCTCCATCTCAACCACTTCTCTTTCGGTTGCCTCCCACTGGTTCTTTGTAGATGTAGTATTTCCTTCTTTTGCTTCCTTTGTTCTGGATTGTTTCTCAACTTCTCTTGCTTGTTTTCTTGTAAAAGGTTTTTTATTTATTTTCTCTGCTTCCTCTGTTTTGGGCACCTGTTTAATTACTTCTGTTCTGGGCATCTTTACAGCTACCTCTTCTTCATGCACTTTCTCAGCCTCTTTAATTTGTTTCCTTGTAACTGGCCTTTGTGGTTTGAACACAAACTCTTTACCAGGTTCATCAAACCTTAACCTCTTCGAAGCCTTTGATTTTTTAGTGCTCTCTGATGATGATTGAGTTAAGTCAATGTGCATTGGCTCGATATGCACTGATTGAGCCTGTTCAAACTCAATAGCCTCGAGCAAATCACTCAAACTAGCTTTTGATATTGGACTTTCCTCAACAGCTACTGATTTGCCCTTCTCCTTGCTTAATTGACTTCTGGTCTTCACTCCTGATACCTTTTCAGCCCCACTTGATCCAGGTGCATCCTTCTTGTGCTTGACCTTCTCTTTTGATGATGGTTGAGGTGGCTCTTTGATAACCAATGGCTTCACTGATTTCTGCAATTTGGTCTTGGTCTTCTTCTTATCTGTTATCTCCTTTTTAAGCTCAGCAAGAGTAGGTTCCTCAATTGACTCTTCTCTTTCCCTAACAGGCAATGGAGTGAGTCCTGTCTTACTCTGAAAGCCAGCCATAAAAATGAAGGAATTCCAATCCCTACCAATTTTCCGTAGACCATCCAACACTAACAGTTTCACTAAACCATGATGAAACAGTGATGTCTCATAGTTATCCTTCTTCAACTGAATCTTATCACACATCTTGCCGAGGCTACGAAACAAGTAGAATGGGATATCTATATATGCTTTGCCTGTAAAATGCAGCATCAGCTTAAAATGATAGGAGTAAACTTTAGTATATCTCCCTTCACATGTTAAATACTTTTGAATACATGTAAGGAGAAGTGCATAGTGTTCTTTCACATAATTTCTTGGCACAACCTTTGTAAGATCTTCATTCACATAAGGCTCCTTCAAGAATTCCTTGCAGGGGTTCATATCAAATTTCAAGTTTTTAAACCACTCCTGTCCTCCTCTCGGAATTTCAGTCACATTAGTAATAGCCTCTGGAGGTACTGGGAATTCTAACATAGACACTTTAGAACTTAAACCTGTAAAATTCAAGGCAAATGCTTTTGTTACCTTAGCATGCCCACTCTGCAGCTTCTCACAAAATCTCCAGCAACCAGCATCCTGAAAAGCTTTTCTTACACCTTGGTCTCTTAATGCAAGATCCAATCCCACAGGTTTTGTTCTTTGGCATCTTCCAGACCGATGTCCCTTTCTCTCCATTTCGCTTTGAAATCCTTTGCACAGAGAACACCACCAGCTTCAGCTGAAATGGCCAATTCAAATTTTGATAAGCAGGCTCGCTTGCAATCAGGTTCTTTTAAAGAAGAAACTCGGGCTCCTTTGCAATTGAACAGTCTTATCATACAAACGGGTCAGTTCATGCATCATTAACAAACATCATAACATGACCATGCATTACAAAACTGTTTGAATGATTTTTATGTGTGTGGCTATGAACCTATTGGTGGAATGATGGCTCAAAAGCTTGGAAAGGATGCCAACTGACAATAAACGGACGGACACAATGACTCATCCCCCCAGACATGACATTTCAAGACTCTGTGCTGCAAAATCCCCGAATCTGCGATTTCGTAGCGCAGATAGTTATAAATTAGCAAAATGCACTACGAAATGGCTGGTTACTGACATGCTGCGAAAAAGCTAAAACATCATTGCGCTGCCAAATCAGCCAATAAAATTGCGCTGTGGAAATGCGAAAACGGCCAGTGACATAAGCAAGATAAGACAGGCCTTATACAATCATGATGGAGGATGACTAACGGTATTTGAAAATGATTTACATTAATATCTTTCTACAACATGATCCCTAAGTAACAAACATAGGACAACAACCATTTGACACCCATTTTTGACAATGAAGCTTTTTTTTGGACAACATTTATGTACATGTGACTGCAGTTCTGGGTGATAACATATTCAATCATCAACAGTTGCATAAAAATATGGGAGGTATTTTCCTCATTTGGACACACTTATCATCACATCTCTCTCTCTCTCTCTCTATTGTGCGGCGAAATATTGCATTGATGTGAGGCGAAATCTTGCATTGGTGCGTGGCAAAATCTTGCATTGCTGCATGGTGAAATATTGCACTAGTGTGTGGCAAAATCCTGCACTAGTTCACGACTATATCTTGCACGATGTAATCTTGGATTGGTGTGTGGAAAATCTTGGACTAGCGCATGACGAAGTTTCAGATTGGTGCATAGTGAACGACTCACCGATGGAGACTTAACAAGTTCAATCTGGGGTTTTCTGCCCTAGTTTAGGGCTAATCTGGGGTTTGCTGATGCTGATATAAATCAAATATTTGTACTATTTCTCTCTTCTAAATTATTGAAGATAAAAGAAGAATTGATCAAAGGGTTTCCCCACATTGTGGTTTGTCCCTAGCTAGCAACCACATCTTGTGTCTCTTTTCTTGGCTTGTTTCATGTCAATCGTTTAATGTTCTATCAACAATTTACTTTATGTAGATATGATTACTAAACTATGATAAAGATAAGTAAACTACTATAAGCATAGAACATACCATAAATTAGAAGGGAAGCACGTTGTGAATGATAAAGTGCACAATGCCACTCGTAATGATAAAAGGTGGTTACTTCCCAGGAAAGGTGAATGGAAGCTCATTAAAGCCCTACACGGGTGGCCCTCTATTTGACTAGCATGTAGAAGCAAAATCTTCATGCTCCAAGGATCCAGAAGAAGCAATGGGACTATAAACACATATAGGGGATACATGCACATATGCAGAGAAGAACTTCTTGACACAGCGGTCTCGCAACAATGCATGCATAAGATCCAACAGGCAGTAGCTCAATGTGTTGCCAACCTTGCATAAACTCGAGAAGAGTTGGCGGGACTCCACGCAAAGATATTCATGTTGATAGAGTGGCTTGAGGGTGAGTCATGATGTTTGTGTTGGGGGCCTGTTGGGCATGGAATCCACCCAAGATAATTTTTGGGGCTTAAAGCCCAAGTTTTGACCGAATCCTTTTGTAAAAGCTCCGCGAATTGCGAGCGTGGGGCATGATATCATAATAGGGTCACAAGGTTTTCTACCCTAGTTTTTGTAATGTAAAGTAAATTGGATAGACGTACCCATGGTCTGTGGACCATGGGATTATATAAATAGAGTGAGTCTCTAAGTGTATAAGATAACTAATAACTAAGATGGAATAGAAGAGGAAGAAAAGTCTAAGTGATTACGCTTAAGTGTAAAGTGTGTCTGTGGGTCGTAAGATAGGGAAAGGCTCTGTAGCTAAGTGTGCAAAGGCCTAGTAGTCCGCAGCTAAGTGCGGAGGGTAGTTGGAGTCTCTAATGATTAAAAGAATCAATAAAGAGAAAGTTCACCATATTTCTGTGCATATTTTCTTGTTTTAATATATGTTTGGGTATAATTTGCAAGTATACTATTTATGTGCTACATGAGCTTATTTGAATGTTTTTTATAACTAATTATAACATAAGACATCCAAGAAGGTGAAGGTAATTAACTGGTATAGGAAGATAAGTAGGATCTTGGGTAATTAGCGTAAAGCATGGCTCTAGCAGCGCAGAAGATCCATAATCCCTGGGTAGAGCTATGTGAAGGTAATCTATCTGGCGTGAGGAATAGGGAAAGGTACGAAGCAGCCTACACACAGGGATAAATAGTGAGACCGATCAAACCTCTTGGACATCTCCAGGGTGCGGAAACCTGGTTCTAGCACCCTCCCATACTACCTCTAGTGAAACCTCAGTCTACGCTCGACGAACTGTTGCCAAAAGGGCTAGTAGTATAGTGATTTTTTTGCCTAATTAATTCCGAACCTGGTTTAGGCCCCAACAAGCCAACACAATCGTAAGTACAAGTAGTGTCATGATCAACATAAGGTGTCATACAAGTTCCATGTGGGCGACAAATTTTGGCTACATTTGCATAAGGAGCGCCTCACTAGACCCCATGGCAAGCTTTTCCCACTCTGGTATGGGTCATACACCATCCACAAGGCTATAGGAGATAATTCCTTTGAGCTTAGCATTCCATGTTCCTTGGCCTACACCCAGTGTTGAATGTAGACTACCTTCGGCCATACATTCCGCCATTCTTGAGCACATCAGACATTGCAAAAGAACTCACACCAACAGAGATAAATCCAAATTGTATGGAATCAGCCACAATTGATCAGATCATGGACATATGAACTAAGAACAATCACCAGTAGAAGATCCAACTATATCATGTTGTCAAAGCTAGCCAAGTCTTTCACCAAGGCAACTGGCTCACCACGAACCAAGTTCAATAGAAGTTTCCACATCTCGTGGAGGTACTCAAATGTAATTGGGGCCATTGTTTCCTAAGGGGGAAGGAATGGTCTAGGTGGATATTGATGGATACCCTCCAATTCCACTTGGAACCCCAAAATTGTCTCTGTCAGTTTTTCACTTTCCTTAATTTTAGCACAATTTACTAATTTTGGGAGTTTTTAGGGTCGTGAACTTCCAGAGCCATTTTTAGGACCTAAACGATGTTCTTAGGGGAAACACAGATTCTATAATCATGCTAACAAGTGCTATAATTTTTTTTTGGCCTACTCTTAGTGATCTTTGAAATGGGATATTATGATAGCCAAATAGAGATTGTATTACAAAGTTACCACCCCCAGGAAATTGATGTACCAATTTACCCAAACGGGCCCCACAATTTTGGCACTTCATCCCCTATGTTTAGGTTTCTGGATGTTTAAAGTTTTTTATGTTTCTCAATAATAAATAGGCCTTGGAGCCTCATTTTAACACTATTCAAAGGCACATATCTGCCATGTATAATCTCAGAGATAATCTAGCATTGCCCGATCTATTTTATTTCCATTTTGTTTTTAAGAATATTATAGTATTATAATATTAATGAGATGAAGTGTTATTTCTAGCACATTTATGTATTTATGGTTATATCTGTAACTTTTTGTGTTCATGTTTAAGTTCACAACAACCCCACTACCTTTATATATGTCCAACCAAACTATGTAAGCCTAAGGTTGAAAACAACATAAGACAAGTGAAATAAAGATACCTAAAAAGAGGAGAAATTTTTTCTTCCATAACTCAAATAAAAGAGGACCCCAATGACCAAGATCACTTCTCTTCTTATCAACCCACGATTTTCTTCCATCACAAGAATTCCATGTCAGTTAGTATCCTAAATTGTGTTTTGCATTACCATTGAATTTGAAACTGCATCAAGCTTCCATTCTCTACTATCTAATGGGTGCAACAACAAGCCAAAGAAGGGGAAAGGATAGCCAAAAAATCCTCCCTATTCTCTTGAACATTGTATTCCCTTGAATATTTTAACCCTCATCTCCTAATTCCAATGAATTCTCACACACACAAAAATCTAATTAGTTATACACCAAATTTCCTCTAGAATTGTTTCCACATAGTGCCAAGCGCTGCTTTCGCAATGCACTTCATAATAATTGATTTCACATGAAGGAACTATAAATAGCCATGTCTTATGCATGATTATGACCATTTTCCACCCCCATCTAGGGATATCTATTATTTTCTACAAGATCTTATAATATGTTAGGGTCTTGTATATCCATAGTTGCAGGCCAACAGGAGGGAATCTCAAGGTTAGATTTATGAATCCCCTAGTTTGTTCATTAATAAACAACATTATTTCATGTTTTCCTAGTATGTGATGCTATGAGATATTGGAAAGAGGATATTACCTCTTCGATTCAAGTGAGCTGACACTAACTTTTGATCACTTTGGAAATTGGAGTCTTGTTGATAAACCTTTGAACGACCTAGATCTCTAAAAATGAATATCCTACAATATGAAGTCTAGACACTGCCAATCATCACATGAGAATGATTCCATTATCCAATTCTTTGAACTCATCAACATTATTAGTTTTTAAGACACAATAGTAGAAAACAATCCCCACCAAATTTCCTTCTTCATATCTGACGATTCCCCCAAACCCAGTTGGCTCACGGTTACCCTTAAAGGTCCCGTCAAATTTTATTTTCATAGATCCAATCGAGGAAGAACAAAATTATAGGGTGAAGAAGTCTCAATGCAAGTGGAAACTAAGAATTGGGATCCTATATTAACAGAGAGATATCTAATTTTCTAAAAATCTGAGCTTCCCCCCCTAGTATTCTAGTCATCCTCACCCCATTTCTCTGCCAAAATGTATTCCCGAATATTCTCTTTTATGATGCTTTGAACCAAGTATGAAGAGGATCTTTATTATTGGAGATAACCTGATTTCATTCTTTCCATATATTCCCCAGTAGAAATCCCCAATGCTCTATAGTTTTCCCTCTATGATTTCTAGATAATTGAAGATACTCGTAGGTACTTCTCACTCTATCCAAAATCTCTTCAACCTCAACACGCATATTTAATAAATTCTCCATACTCTCCTCCCGCTTCTAGCTTATTGGGAGCCATGAAGACCTAATATGCCCTTTTTAAAGGATTTGATCCCATGTTAGGAGCCTTTGGTAACCGAGAATCTATAAGAAGTGTGACACCTTCAGCCATACTTTGGATGTCATAATTTTCCTCCATAAGGGATGCTGATAGATCCTTATATGGCTAGTTGCTAAACTATAAGATTCCTTGACTTTAACTGTGCCCATTTATCTATACCATCATCTTAGTTTGTCTTCCACATATGAAAGATGAATTCTCCAATCTCGAAGTGTGTTCTTGAGGATTAACTAATCCTAAATTCCTTTTTCATCTGTCCATTCCTCCTCTATTTTCCAATATCTCTACCAAGAATGAGGATCTGTCACTCTCTAGTAATATTCATCCTTTATTGCATTATGATTTTGAAAGAAATATTTTAGAGGGTCCAAAGGAACTACATTATTCATTTTAGGCAACTTCTACTAGCACTCCTCCCATAATCTAGCTGATGTTCCATCATGGGGATCCTAAGGGATTCTCTATTGATCTCAAATTCTCTTCTTCAATTCATCCTTAAACATAGTTTTTCTCTCGTATTTATTTCCAAAGTTTTTAACATCCCTAGATCCATCACCACTACAATTTTGCATCCATTACATTATTTGAAATTTGTAGTTTACGTGTCCCTAAACCTCCATAGAACTTTAGGTGATAGGTCTTCTCCCATGATAGAAGTTCCCATTTATTACTCATGGTGGCCTCTAGCCATAGCAATTTTCTAAAGATAGAAGATATTTCTTTGTAAATCTCTAAGGAAGTGAAAAGAACAAACAACTGATAGATACAAATATCATACAAAAGTAATTTAAATAAAGTGGATCACCTAGATACATTCAGAGAATGAAAGGTCCAATTGGCCAGCCTCTTGGAGAGTTTACTGGACACCACGCTCCAAAATGAAAGTGTCAAAGTATTAATGACAAGAGGTACTCCTAGGTACTTAGTCAGCAATGAGTTAATGGAAAAACATACAGTGCGAGAAACTTCCTCTCGATAGGATTAGGAGTGTTAAAATAATAACCTGGAATTCTAATAATATGGAATACATGGCTCTCACTTCTTTCATATATATCTCACAGAAGAGAAATTTATTATTCACAAACAATTGAAAAGTAAGTGGTGAATCTTAGCATAGGATTATAATGCCCTTAAATTGATCGACCTACACTATTACTATAGTCATTTCCCCCATCCCTTTCACCTTTATGATGAAAAAAAAATGTGAAATGGGATCACCATGATGGAGTCCCCTTGAATATTTGAATTTGGTCATGGGAGATCCATTGAGCTGGATAAATAAAAATGGGGTCAAAATAAATTAAAATATCAACTCACTAGTATAAAATGGTTAATTAGTTACTAAAATGACTAAATTTTGCATATAAATGACCATTTTTCAGTTAGTGACCAATAGTAGTTAATTTACAATATCTTATAATGTGACCAATGTTTAGTCATATTTAGCTTAGTCATTAATTGGTTGTCTAAATTTTATCATCTAATAGTATGTTAGGTCCCTATAATACTAGTTATTCCCACATTACTATTGTAGTTGTAGCCCTTACTATTATTATTGTGCCTCTATTGTCCCCATATTATTATTATTGTGCCCCATATAAGCCAATATTGTTATTGTTGTGCCCTTATATTATGGTTGTTATGTCGACTTTGATTATATTGTGACCCCTTAAACTCTTATATATAGAAAGGAAGTTTTTCTATTTGTATCATCCAATAATTCTTCATTTGTGTAATATAAAGGAGGTTTCCCCCTCAAAGAGGTTGATTCTAAAGTCGTTGATCTATTTTTTCTATCTTTTTGTGAGCTCGTTTCTTAACATTTGGTATTAGAGCTGTGGACTCTAGGGTTTTGTTGCTCCAAACACGTCATCGTGGAAATTTATCTATAACATTTTCTATATGAAATATGAGAAGCTAGAATAAACCATTTGAGCCAAAATCATTCTGAACCTCACATCCGAATTTTAGATCTTGTCTCACTATATTTTTTGAGATATGATCTCAGGACTTTAGAGTTTTTGTAGACTCCCAAATTACATTCCAAATAGGTGAAGTTGGGAAAATTGTCATAAATTTCTCTTTGAGCATTAGATTTAAATTTTGTAAGAAGTTACAAAAATACAATGGACTGTAGTTTTCTATGTATCATTTTCAGAGCCAAAGGTCAAAACAATGACACATACCACGTCATACAATTTCACTCTACTGAACAATTATATATTTAGGTCACCTTGGGAGATTGGGCGTAACTCTTTCCTAGAGAATCCAATTTTGATCAAACTAGTGGCATTGGAAAGAGGACTCAAGCAGCAACCATAGGAAGTAATTTCAGAACTTGGATATCCAGAATTATAGGGATACAACAAATTCAATATCAAGCTTCTACAAAGAGAAAGAAGGTGTGTAGTCTTTCAAAATTTTGCATAAGTTTGGGTTGAAAAATTAGTTTGAAGTTCACAGGGGATAATGAAGCATAATTATCATTAATTGATGCACCGAAGAAATAGAATGGAAACACCGAGTAAGAAACCTGAAAGCTCTACCATGACTCATGAAGAAGAGGAAGAAATGCAACATGATATATCAAAATGACGAGACCAAGTGCAACAATTTTCACTCTAACAAAAAGTAATAGAAGCTAAGATGGATGGTTTAAAGAAACGAACGGAAGCTAAGATGAATGGCATGGAAGCTAACATGGATTTCATACAAGCTAAGATGGATGGTATAGAGGAAAAACGTAAAGGCAATATGGAAGATTTGAATATATATTTGAAGAAGTTCCTACAATAAATGCTTACTAGTGGAAAAAGGGTAGTAAAGGAAGCTCATGTTGAGAACAAAAGAAATGTTAATCATGATTTCATAGAATATAACACTGGATTGAAGACCTACAATGTTCCAAATATCGATATGAGGAAGTTTGATGGCAAGGATCCCGTAACATGGACACTACAAATGGAGTAATATTTCGATCTCCATAATGTGCAAAACACACAAAAGGTACGCATTGCAACTTTATATTTCGAACCAAATCAGTTTTTATGATATTGATGGTGTTGCTTTTGTAAGAAAATTGTCACTTGGGAAATTTTTATGGAAGAAATGGTAGCAAATTATGAGAATACAAAAAGCGACACTTTTTTTAGAAAATTGATAAACCAAAAAAAAAGGTTTCAATGATGGAGCACATTGAGGACTTCCAAAAATTGAATATAAGAATAAAACATATTCCATAGGAGTTTAGGATTGAATTGTTCATAGGGACCTTAAAGGATAACATCCAACATGAGGTTCACCTTTTCAAACCTAACTCATTGGAGAAGGCATTCAGTTTGGCAAGAAAAATGGAAAAAACAATTATGGCAACAAGGAAGCCCACCACTCACAACTATAAGGATGGAACTGTTGTTTCCCATAGCCCTCCACAACCTACAAGCTTTATAGCCCAACAATTGGAAGAAAAAAGAGAAAAAGGGATTTGTTACAGTTGTGATAGAAAATACATTAAAGGTCATAAGTGTGCTAAGAAGAAATTGTTTTACATAGATTGTGAAGAGGAGGAAGGAAAGGAACAAGAAATGTCAAAAGAAGAGGATATACATGAGGAACAAACCCTAGAGAAAGAAGAAATGAATCCAAATATATCTTGTAATGCATTGGCCAGAGTTAACACTCCTCAAACTATCAAGATAGAAGGACATATCAAGAAGAAAAATGTAGTAGTGTTGATTGATTCAGGCAATACCCATAACATTATTCATTAGAATACAACCAAGTAATTAAATGTCTTTCTATATCCAACACCATAGTGTCAATTGATGGTTGCAAGTGGAGGAATCCTAAATTTCTTTGGAAAGTGCCATAATATCAAGTTATCCATTGGAAGATATGTATTTAATAACCCAATGCTTTCCATTGCAATGGGTGGTGTTGATGTTGTACTAGCAGTCCAATGGCTACAATCCTTGGGTACAATAGCTTCTAATGTTTAAGAACTTTTCATGAATTTTGTTCGGAAGGAAAGGAAGTTTAATTAAAAGGTATCATAGTGAAACGAGGAAAGATAATCAACTCTAAAGGATTGACAAATATTTTAAAGAAAGAAAAGTTTTTATAGAAGGAACAATGAGGCGTAATTGCAAAATTATGTTCACTAGAGGTTCCCACTTTGAAATCATCTATTTCTCCAGATCTTCAAAAAGTCTTGGACAATCATTCAAAGGTGTTTGAGACTCCCAAATGTCTCCCACCTATTCATGAAAATCATCATTCTATCCATTTTATTCCAGGAAGTGTTCCTCAAAACATCAGGTCTTACAGATATGCCTATTCCCAGAAGAGTGAAATTGTACGCATGGTTGTAGAAATGCTAGAGGCAAGTATAATTCAACCTAGTCAAACTTCTTTCTCTACTCCAATAGTATTGGTGCACAAGAAAGATGGATCATGGTGCACGTGTCCAGATTATAGGGATCTCAAAAAGCTCACTATTAAAGATAAATTTACCATTCTTGTCATTGATGAACTATTGGATGAATTGCATGGATCAATTTGCTTCACCAAGTTGAATATTCATTCAGGATATCATGAAATCATAATGAAGAATGAAGACATTCTGAAAACAACATCTAGAACTCATGAGGGTCATTATGAATTTTTGGTCATGTCTTTTGACCTCACCAATGCACTTTCTACATTTTAAGGTTTGATGAGTTCCATTTTAAACACATCCTTATAAAATTTGTGTTAGTAGTTTTTGATGACATTCTAATCTATGGCAAGTCTTGGAAGGATCATGTTGAACATGTTGGCAATGTGCTCAAACTATTGGAGGAGA
The DNA here is from genome assembly GCA_000404065.3 of Pinus taeda. Lineage (NCBI taxonomy): Eukaryota > Viridiplantae > Streptophyta > Pinopsida > Pinales > Pinaceae > Pinus > Pinus taeda. The sequence continues at coordinate 19,469 of APFE031522587.1, read as the reverse complement.
AATAGCTATATTCAGAAAGCTCCAAATGTTTCTTTGGAGTACAAGAGGTGGAATATCTGTCATACTGTATCTCATTTAGGTGTTAAGGCAGACCTTAGAAAAATTAAAGCCATTAAATAATGAAAATCGCCACATTCATAAAGCATCTGCGAGGCTATCTCTGGTTGATATAGTGTTATCGCATGTTTGTTAAGAATTATGGGAGAATAAAAACTCCTCTAACAACATTATTGAAGAGAAATGCACTTTTCTGGAGTCCAAAAGCAACGAATGCCATTGAATATCTTAAAGAGGTGATGCATCAAGCATCGGTCTTAGCTACGTCGAACTTTACAAAAACGTTTATTGTGGAGTGTGATGCCTCGGGAAATGGGATTGGTGTTGTTTATGCATGAAAAGGGTCCCATTTCTTCCGAGATCCTTCCAATCAAAGGAAAGTATTTACAAGAAGCTATTTATGAGAAGGAAATATTGAAAATACTACATGCACTTAATAAATGGCGACCCTACCTAATGGGAAGACACTTCAAGATAAAAATGGATCATGATAGTCTTAGATAATTTTTAGAATGGAGATTATCTTTAGAAGAGAAGAAAAGAAGGGTCACAAAGATATTGGGATATGACTTTGAAATCATCTACAAAAGAGGGAAGCAGAAGGTTGTGGCAAATGCACTCTCAAGAAAGGATGAGGATATGGAAGCATTGCTTTGTGCCATTCGTATTATCCAACCATATTGGATAAAAAAAGCAAGGGATGAATCAAAGAATGACGAAGAAGTGTGGGCACTCATTGAAAAGTCATGGAAGAATCCTAGTACACTGATACATTTAGCTGGAAAGATGACCTTTTATGGTACAAAGATCGCTTATACCTATGTCAGAATTCCCAACTAAAACAAAAGATTATTATGGAATTGCATGCCTCTCCCTTAGGAGGGCACTCGAAATTTTTAAAAACTTACCATAGGGTTAAGAAGGAGTTTTTTTGGGATGGCCTTAAATTTTATATTCAAAAATTTTTGGTACAATGTTTGGCTTGAAACAAAATAAAGTTGAAACAATTAAGACCTCAAGTCTCTTAAAACCTTTATCCATTCAAAGTCAACATTGGGAGGAGGTTTCAGTGGATTTTATCACAGGTTTACCCAAGTTTGAAGGAAACAGTGTCATCATGGTGGTAGTTGACAGAGTTACCAAGTATGCACACTTTTTTGTATTATCTCATCCATTTAAAGGCATTACAGTTTCTACTGCATTTATGGAAATAATTCAAAAGCTACGTGGAAACCCAAAGATTATTGTAAGTGACAGAGATCCCACTTTCACTGGAAATTTTTGGAGATAATTATTCTTTTGTCTTGGTACTTCGTTAGCTCATAGCGCATCTTATCATACTCAATTTGATGGGAAAACTAAGATAGCAAACAAATGTTTAGAAGGATATCTATGTTTCTTTGTATCTAATAAACATACACAATGGGTCAAAAGGTTGCCTCTCGCTGAATGGTTGTATAACACTTCCTTCCATACTGTAGCAGAAATGACACCATTTTTGGCGCTTTATGGATATCACTCACCATCCTTCACATCATATTTAAGAGAAAATTCTAAGGTTCAAGCAATGGAAGATCACATCTAGTGTGAACAACAAGTTTGTTGAAAATAATACTGAGAGGGGGGGTGAATCAGTATTATCTAGTTCTTTTAACAAATCTTTCTTATTTACACTTTGAATTATTTTTGCATATCAGTACCATAAAATAATGAGCAAGAAAAACAGACAGTCACATCAAAGAACACCAGATATAAGGTGGAAACCTAATGTGGGTGAAAACCACCTGCTGCAATATGTCTCTATCTTCTTTCAAATTAGAAACTCCTTTTACAATGGTCTTGTACTGGTGCAGTCCTTTACCAGTACGCAGGCTGCAACCTGCAGAGAGCTACAAGTCTCTCTCGTTTTCCAGTCTCTCCTGGAATGGAGCTACAACCCCATACTTATTTTCTTTCAAGGACCACTTTTCATAAATTTTCAAACTGGATCGATAAACATCAAATGATCATCAAGTACCAGTAAGTCACCCAGATAACCAGATCCACAATAACAGTCAACTAAACCCAGAACACCTTATCAACAAAAAAATCAATCAACAAAATATCTTAAGACAGATACGCAATTTCCTTTTCTCTGGCCTGCGTCGCTATGCACTTCACCTTCTGTGGCGCCGCGCACCTCTGGAGCTGCGCCTTCTGTGGCGCCTTCGCACTGCACCTTCGGTGGTGCCTCTGTGGCGTCTCCTGTGGCGCCTCTGCACTGCACCTTCTGTGGCGCCTCTGTGGCGTCTCCGCATTGCGCCTTCTGTGGCGCCTCCGCAATGCTCCTTCTGTGGCGTCTTCTGTGGCGTCTCCGCAATGTGCCTTCTGTGGCGCCTCTGTGGCGTCTCTTGTGACGCCTCTATGGCGCCTTCGCACTGCGCCTTCTGTGGCGCCTCCACGCTGCTCCTTCTGTGGTGCCTCTGTGGCGTCTCTGCACTGTGCCTTCTATGGCACCTTCGCACTACACCTTCTGTGGCGCCTCTGTGGCATCTCCGCACTGCGCCTTCTGTGGTGCCTCTGTGGCGTCTCCGCACTGTGCCATCTGTGGCGCCTCTATGGCGTCTCTGCACTACACCTTCTGTGGTGCCTCTGTGGCATCTCCGCACTACGCCTTCTATGGCACCTCTGTGGCATCTCCACACTGTGCCTTCTGTGGCACCTCTGTGGCGTCTCCGCACTGCGCCTTTTGTGGTGCCTCTGTGGCATCTCCACACTGTGCCTTCTGTGGCTCTCCGCACTGCGCCTTCTGTGGTGCCTCTGTGGCGTCTCTGCACTGCGCCTTCTGTGGCGCCTCTGTGGTGTCTTCGCACTACACCTTGTGTGGCACCTATGTGGCGTCTCCGCACTGCGCCTTCTGTGGTGCCTCTGTGGCGTCTCCGCACTGCTCCTTCTATGGCACCTCTGTGGCGTCTTCGCACTGCGCCTTCTATGGCACCTCCACACTTCCGCAGCTGCAGCGCTCGAGAGATCACCCTTCACAAATTCGCTTTCCACTTCACTTTCATATAGATCAAGCTTTTGAAGCAATAACCCAATATTTCAAATCTTAAGATATTCAACCCAAAAGCATACCCAAACCAAATGATCTCCTTTGCTTTATATAGGCAAGCTCTTCCTCAAATCATGGACCAATACCACGAGC
>APFE031522571.1:37088-59467 GCA_000404065.3 Pinus taeda | reverse complement strand
TATTAATATCAAGAATAGCAAGAGGATTACAACCAATAGTTCTGACCCAGCATCATCCTCCAGCAAGAAAGCCCTTCTCCACCTCAAGTAAAGCTTAGATCACCCAACACTATGAAGTTTCACCAGAAAACCAGCAGCACTTCTCTACAAGATACATGATTCCAGCCTTTGGATCTCTGTGATGAGGGATCCATATATAGATGATTGTAGGGGGGTGAGTCATCTTCTGGGGTTTTGATTCGTGTCTTCTCTATGACAGTTCTGGATTCCACTTGGAGACTGATGATATCTTACTCATCCTTGGTCGAAAACAGAGAGGCAAGTGTCAGAGGGGAAGCTTCTGGAATATTCCATTATCTTCCACCTCGCACATTGTCTCTACCATTTGTCCATTCTCACCCATCGCACCCTACAGAGGGGCCATTCAGTATGCATCACACCCTTTACACTAGGAAGGTGATATGCATCGCACCCTCTGCACTGGGTATTCAGTATGGTCTGGTTTTGACCATTTCTGAGCAGTTTTTAGTGGAGAACTTCTGGGAAATGATGTAATCAGCTAACCTTGTTCCTTTAGGTAGTGAAGCAACACTTTTAGGGACTTAGGAGCCTCAGTTTATGGACATTTATGATTGGGGTTGCAGTGCCCAAAAATGTCTATAACACTCCAAGCAACCAAGTATTTTTCTATTGAAAATAACAACAAGAAACATTAAAAATAGCATCAAGAAAAATCCTAATTTAATTTGTCCTTGAATTAAATTAGGAAGTAAATTCTAATTATAATTATCATAGAAATTTTTAATAGTTAAATAAGTTAATTTGACTTAGTTGACTCAATTAATTCAAGTTGGGATTCTATCTAGAGTCATGTAGATTTGTTCCTAAATTTTAGGGGCCCAAGTTAAGTTCTTTTGAGTTGTAATTATTTAATTCAGTTTAACTGAGTTAAATTTAGTTAAACTAGTTCCAACTTATGGAGGAATTAGAGGCAGATCCAGTAGTAGGGTGTAACAAGTAGTGGGGTGTAACCAATACTGCTCAACCAGTAAACTGAATATTCACTCATAATTAACTCATGCATGTTAGATCAGAGAAAGACCCAGTTGAGATTGGAGTTCAAGGACAATGTAATATCAGTTGTAAAATCATCTAAATTAAACAGATGGGGCATGCAATCATAAGAAGACATAAAATAAATCATTCCTTAATTAGAAAACTCACTAATTTTAGCCATTCGAATTTCCATTAAAAGGAGGAATGAAGACACAAGTTTAATAATTGTATTGGTGAGCATGAGTTGGTGAGACCAAGAAATAGGAAGCACAAGTTTGTGCGTGGAGTTTGTGAGAGAAAGATGTGCCAAGAGAAGCATGTGCACAAGTTGGTAGTGAGATAGATAGAGATAGTGCAAAGATTGATCGAGCTTCAACAAAGCATTGTAATCTTCTCATATTTTCTGATTAATGCAATATACATATAATAGGGGTTTTTATTTGTGGCTTTCCCCATAAAATTATTGTACTATGTGTGATTAAATTCTCTCTTGTATGCTTCGTGATTTCATCGATTGTTTATTGTTTCAACTAATGAGTAGTGTCGATTCAAGTCAATTATTTTATCGTATTACAATCTGCAGCCTGAATCTACAAGGAATATGTACATGGTATCAAAGCTATATTTGTATAAAGTTCTACATGGTATCAAAGTTATATTTGTAGAAATTTCTACATGGTATCAAAGTTAAAATCGCGATAGAAGAGAAGAATTCTAAGTTGTCCTTGCAGGTGAATAGAATTTGTAGAAACATTCTTCAGAGCTAGCAGGATGTCCTTCTACGGATTGAGACTTGAATATTCCCTTGAGGGTAGTTCAAATTATATTTCTTAGAAGGACATTATGGAGGTAGTGTTGGAAGATAATTAGCTGAAGGAATTCATGGATCATGATATCCTAAAGCCTCCAACATCTGATGTTAAATATCTAGGAGAGTGGAAGAAGAGTGTAGCAAGAGCCAGGAGGATCATCCTGGAGGGTGTGAGAGACCAAATAGTCTTGAAACTACATGGAAAAGAGACTCCCTTTGCTATGTGGTATAATCTCAATGAGCTATTATGTAATAGCCATGAAGCCAAGAAACTTGAACTAATGAAGAAATTGAGGGTTGAAGACAATGTCTATGAGGTAGTATTTAGAGATGGGAAGGCCTACCTCAAGCATCTTGCTTCATGTCAACTCAAGAAATTTGGTGTCAAGATTGAGAGCCTCTACACATTAGAGGAATATGGATGCACAACCTTGAGGAGAAAGGTATGGATTAGAGATGTTGTGGTTGAGAGGAAGCATGATTTAGCTCTCAAGAGGAAGCCTCATCCAATTAGAAGTTGGGTTGATGTTGGGAATGGGTCTCCCGAGGTCAATTTTGGGATTAAAAGCCCATGTTTTGTGGAAAAAACCCCGAATTTTTTATAAATGAATGTAAAGTCTCCACATTTTGTGGTCACAGAGAGCGAAGATATCAAGAGTCAAAAAGGTTTTCTACCCTTAGTTTAGATAGGTTGCGTTGGCTTGATGAGATCCACCCTTGTTCTGTGAACTATGGGATTGTATAAAAAGGAGGTCCTAAAGAAGTCTAAGATAGTTCAGTTCATAGATGAAGTCATAGTTGGAGTCATTGATGAGTCGGTGAAGAGCTAAGAGTGAGACTCTCAGCGTAGGAAAGAGGCTCTGCAGTTGAGTGTGTAGAGGCCTAGGGTAGAGGGTAGAAGTCCGCAGCTGAGTGCGCGTAACCCTACAGCTGTGTGCGCGTGGAAGTTAGAGTCAGTACTTGAAATCTAAATCATCAATAAAGATAAGTATTCTGAAATTAATATGTATTTTACTTATGTCAATTGCATGTGATTATGTTGTGTTAAGCACTGGGTTTATGTTTTATTGCTGATTTGATGCACAAATATATATGTTTTCCTCTGTTGTATGAACGCAAGTAGAGATATATGTTCACGCGAAGACAATATTAGTTACATGGTAGAGTAGGCAAACACTTAAGATAATTTGGGAAACTATATAGTAAAGTTTTTACAGAGTTGCGTAGGCACCTAAATCTCTTGTCAAGGTTACGTGAAGGATGATCACAGACCTTCGCAAAGGTTTTGAAAGAACAACAAAGAAGTACATTGATAAGCCCTAAAGGCTTATCAATCTGCGTGAAGGAAGAGTTAAGGTGTAAAACCAACATCACAACCATCTCAGGGTGCAAAAACTTGGTTCCTACGTCCCCCCATACTGCTTCGGGTGAGACTTCAGTCCGTGCCCCGTGGGATAATACCGAAAGGACCAGTAGTGTAGGGATTTTCTTGGCTGACTAACACTGAACCTGGGTTAGGGCCCATCAAACCAACAAATGGTTCCATTGTGGTGAGCTCCTTGCAAACTATAGAGAGGTGCAGGATCACAACAAAACATTCCACTATGCATGGCTGCTACTATCCATAATGTTGGTCGTGTGGGAGTTACCAGAGGATAGCCAATTTCTTCCGATCGCGCCTGAACTACCAGAAGCAACGAAGTTCGCTTTGCTATGGGCTACGAAGGACCCTCAAATGGTTAAGGACAACAAGATATTTTGGATCTTGATGGAGATGAGTATCCATATGGCCATCAATCGCAAACCACGCTGTCGCCAACCGTTTTGAGAAACTGTAAGAGTATGTGGAGTTCAAGGCCAACTTCCACCATGTCTCAATACGTGCAAAAAAGGATCCTGAGTAGAAATGGTATCACCTGCCATACCTGGCCATAGAAAACGTGATTACAGTGGTCCTCAACCACTGGACGACAGATTGGCGCACTGCCTCGGACTTGACAGTTGGGTCTAGCAAGTTTGCAAAGCAGTGGAAAAAGGAAGAGGACAAGCTGAATATGGATTAGTTGGCCCCAAAGAGAAAAAAGGAGGTTGAGGACAAGGTCAAGGCAGAGCACGTTGTCGCGAAGCAGATAGGAGGACAGGCAGAAGAAGAGGACCGTGGCTCTATCAGGAGTTAGAAGTCGCCTTCCTAGGAGACATAGGAGGAGGACCAACAGTCGGAACAAGGAGGAGCGCACCATAGACTACTTTGTTTTTCATTAAGCGCAATACATATCCAAAGAAGGTAGGTTTGCAAAAGAAGTCTAAGGCCAACAAGACTTCTCTCGATCTGATCACCTTAACAGAAGGTGATTTGAATGATATCAATGATATGGTAAGGGATGCCACCGCGAAAATATTGCAGCAGTTCAAGCTACAGCAGAAGCAAGCCTTGGGAGCCATTCCGATGGGTCTGTGTGAGCTACAGATCCAATTTTCGTAGGTACAAACTAGCATGGGATGAAGCAGCGCAGCATCAACTATTTTGGTCCCCCAGCATATCGGAAGTAGCAGGGTTGGTTCACACACTAGATCCCTAGGCAATAGTGTTGTCAGATGGAGCACTAACCACTGAGACCAAAGCTGACAGGCTTGCTGTCATCGCTCTCAAAGGATTTGAGCTCAATTTGGTCGTGCTTCCCAGTGAGGTGCTTCACATTTTGCAAGATGGCGTGATCGCAGAACTTCATGCCCATGAACAACGTGCACTACAGGTAATCAGTGAGCAGAAAGTCAAAAAATTCTCAGATGGTTGTACAAAGAGATTCCTCTATTGACCTCATCAAAGACATCACAAACAAAAATGAGTGCACAACCAAGGTAGTGGCTAAAGCATGCAGGTTTGTCCCAGAATTGGACATTCCTAAAGATGAGCCAATAGATGTGCATATTCGGAAGCTTGTTGTCGGTGTGTGCAACGCAAGGACGGAGTTGGTGAAGGTTCAGTTTGACCTGAACCTCAAGATTTCAGAATTGCAGTTGAATGCCCAGCCTTCAACTCTTCCAGAAGTCAGAGAGAAGCATGAGATAATTGTGAAATACATCGTGGCAGCAGTGGACAACGCAGTAAAGGACTACATTACACTCTTCAAGTAGTTGCTCAAAGTAGTCACCAACCTGCAAGAGGACCCCAATGTACAAAGGCTGGAAATAGAGGCGTGGGAGCTACAGCGACGATATGATGAATTTAAAGTGATGATGTGCATCATCGCCATCACACAAAGATTAGCAAAGCTGCAGGAGGAAAAGGCACTGAAAGAGCAGGTAGACTTAGCTTAGCACAAGGAAGAAGTGCTCGAGGCTCGCTTGAAGGCTTGGTTGGACGATGTTGGAAATAATACTGAGAGGGAGGGTGAATCCATATTGTAAATCAATAACTTTTTCATTTCCATAATCAGATTTATATATGCTACTTCAGTGAAGGGAACTCGTGTGTGCACGCAACTGTTCTTAACGCAACTAGTGTATATCCAGTGAACTTATGATTTAGTTAATTCATCATATGTTGATCTTTAATCTGTGCATCAGTACTTTATTAAACAGTAACCATGTGCAATTAATAATAGAATGAACCATCACACTAAGAAACACACATGAACACCAATATTTAAGGTGGAAACTCAATGTGGGTGAAAGCCACCTACTGATGTTGTCTCTGTCTTCTTTTAATAATAAGAAAATCTATTCACAACATTGTACCGGTGTAGACTCATACTAGTACACAGGCTTCTACCTGCAGAAGGTTACAACCTTCTCTCGTTCTCCAACTTCTACTGGAAGGGAGCTACAACCCCCTAGCTCTTGTACTAGCCGATAGGTTTAATAGTACGTAGGCACCGACCTATAAAAGGCTACGACCTTCTTTCTTCCTCCAAGGACCACGTTTCATGAATTTTCAGACTAGATACTCCTGGTACATAACAATACACATGAAGGCCTCATTTCATCCAATTTTCACACTGGACCCATCAACAACATTGAAGCTTAGAATCAATCTTCATTGCAATACAACCATCAACTACATCTACATCAACCAATCACTGAAACTCAACCATCACTCTCTGAATCAACCAAACTCAATCAATCACTGACAACCTCTGAACCTCTGACACATTTGAATCAACCATTCATTCATACTTAATCAACTTCAACAAATCAACTGGAACAGATAGATCTTTGTAACCAATACACAAATTTGAACCCAGAACACTACATCATCATTCAGACCCAACTGTAACCTCAAAACCATGCATCAGAGTGTATATGCAACTTGGAAGATCTGAACCAGTGCGTATACGCAACTTCATCAAAGCGAACCAATGTATAGATCTGCAAATACTTACTTATAACTTCGTTGCACTTCCCGACTTTAGACATACCCAGATCATCACATATAAATGATAAAACATGTGTTAGCAATCAAATCTATCCCATTAGATCACATAATGATAAGTCATTATGATCCTAATCCATCATTAGATCTCAACCATCATCGCTGAACCAAATCACAATCAATCAATCTGGACACTGTCACCAGAATGCAGTCACCAGAACATAAAGCAAAACCCAGAACTCTGCATCAACAACCAGAACTAACTGTAACTTCAAACATCATAGTTCATAAGGTATACGCTACTTCTATGCATCAAACCAAGATGTATACGCGCTTTTACCAAAATGAAACAGCGTACATATCTGCAAATACTAACTTAAAACTTCACAAACATTCCAAACTTCAGTCATACCCAGATCATATCATTTACAGAATAAAACATGCGCCAGTCTTCAGATCCAGATTTTCCATGATCAAACCACATAATGATAATACATTTAAGGCTTTATAATCCTGATCCATCAACCATCATCAACCACATAGGTACGTCCTTAGTCAGATCAAGCAAGGCATCAAAAGCTCATAACCTGCATATATGATCTAACACTTCAGAAGATATTCAATACTTTCACACACTGGCCTAATGATCTTCTCCTCCTTATATAGTTTTAGGCCTTTTTCAATACCTTGGACCAAAACCACTTAGGACCAATACCTTGGACCAAATACCTAGGGTCAATACCTCGGACCAAATACCTTGGATCAATACCTTGCACCAAAATACCTTAGACTAAATACCTCGGACCAAAACCTTGGTTTTCCAACATGTACGCGCCTTTCCTCCTGTGAAAGTGCGAGCATATGTATACACTCTTTTTGTTCTGTTAATCCACGTGTATACGATCTTTTTCTACAATGACCCCACGTATACAACTTATCATTCCTGAAAATGTCCTTTTCATTCAACTTCTTGATTCTGATCTGTAGTCCTTTGTTCCTTCATCCTATTCTTTTGTAACATTACTTTGTTCCCTCTGAATAGACATGTTATAATGTGATTTTCCTTTGTACATTACTTTTGAATTGATTCCTTTGAACTACCCTGCATTTTTTCATATCTATAAACACAATTGTCATGCATTTTGTCACATCTGATATCTCTCCTGTAGATTCATCTAGATACATAGATTCATTTGGTTACCATATACAAGTGAGTTGTTCTGGTATAAGTGGGTTGCCATCAAGTATAACACATGCATCATAATTCCAACAATATCCCCCTTTGGACTTGATGGAAACCATGTTGGTGTTGATTATTGCAAGTTGTAGAAACTGTTAGAGATAACAAGCAACACCAAAAAACTCTCCCCCTTTGACATTAAGGGCAAAGGGTGGACCAAGATATTCTCCCCCTTTTATATCAAGGGAAAAGGGCTGACCAAAATGAAGACTTTCATATTTGAATAGCTGAATATAAACATTTATCATGCTCCCCCCTAGGCACATGCTGAATTCTCTGATTGAACTCCCCCTTTGTTTATGCTGAGATGCATTATATCATCCATGCTCCCCCCTAAGCACCTGTAGAGTCTGCAAATATTTTCCAAAAGAATAACATGACTCTATAACTCAATTACGTGAGTTTTACCTTCCTATCACCAATGACTCATAATACATTAATCTCCCAACCAAGTGGGGATATATCGATTTTGACTCATCCTCCCAACCAAGTGGGGATATACCAATTTATACATGACTAAAATATAGAAATTATTACATTATCCTTCCCATGCATAGTGGGGGTACAAATTACATTATATGACCAAAAAGGACTCATCAAAAAACTACGACAGATAGAGATAAATTATTACATCATGGGTCTTTATATGACCTTTACATCGATTCATATACATGACATTTATAACAGAGACCAAATATCTAAACAAGACTATGATAGTCATCAACAACTATCATACACCATGAATGATCTGCACCATAAGCATCTATCAATGGCATCCAGACCTATAACCTATATATGTCCATCATCAGTTCCAACGATATGAAAAAGTAAATATCATCAACCTGTGACTAAGTATGTTGTATATAGATATCAACTCATCCTCTTGATCTCATCAAGATCAACTTGCTTCATTTCCTTAGTAGAAAGAGCCTTATCATAACCTTCCATGAATCAACTAAGCATATGTGATATCTCCAAGCATTAACACAAAATCATTCACATCATATCATATGTGAAAACACCATAGTCATCACATCATCATCAAGAACTGCATGATATTTCCACAAGAACCCTTAATATATCAACCATGTATCATCACTAGGGGACATCCCACATATGATAAGCGTCAACATATGTGAATATCAAACCTATCATCATAAAGTAAGAAGTCATCATCATTATGTGAATAAGTAAGACATGTCTCCGAATATCCATGTCTTCAAATGGCTATGCCTACAATAACATCATTCTCTTGGCCAACCAACAATATTTATCAATATGCAAGTAATCATCCATGTATCCAGCATACTATATATCCATCAAAGAGATAGAAATATGTATCTAGCAATCCATGAGCTCATGGTCATTTGTCAATATTTCTTTATATCATCAACAGCAACAATGCTCAACCATGTGAGAGCCAAGAACTATAGGAATCTTGCATCATAACTGCACCATATGAACTTTATGCATCTTTGAAGGCATGATGATATCAGCATAAAAGAAATGAGTGGCTCATCATCAAATAATGAAGTTGTGTACTCAAGCTTTGTACTTCTCCTTGTCCTTATGAAGATCACCATGTAAGAAACATATATGTACTATATGCATCATCAAGAATTCATCCACAATCATCCATAAATGTAATCTGAATACCAACTATTTGACCCCAAGCAATACAAGTATCATCATGACGTATCATTAAAACACTTTAGCCACATAAGCATCATCACCATTTATAAGAATCATTAGGTACCTAAGACTTCTAAACATAATGCCAACAATGCATTATTAGAAGCATAGCATATTCTCCCCCTGAACCTGTGCCACGTGTTCACTATCAGATCTGATCATTGCATATATCATTAAGAAATATCAAGGCATCATCATAATTTATGAGGATCAAAATCACTTCTAAATAACATCCACATAATGTAGACATCAATCATCAAGATATAAAAGATAATTGATAATTTTTTTAACCATATCAAAGTCATTTTTTCTGAGTCTGTCCCATTGCTTCTTCATCAAACCAACATATATGCGACTGTGTAGCTTCGAACTCGCGTATATATGTGACTTGTCTTCATGGAACTTGCATATGAGAGTTAGAACACTAAAGTTTCACACTTTCAGCTCCCCCTGAGTTTGTTATGTATGTACATTATGCTATGCCACATCTTTCTAACTGTACTTCCTTCTTCTTCCATATCTTCGACTGCGATGATGTTTTCTCCTTTTGGTATGGTAGTCGAAATTTTCTCCTGCATTCCTTTGTTAATGTCCAAACTTGTTACTTGCATAACATCTTACATGTTTTATATTCCTTCTATAGCAGTCAATGACTTTGTGACCAAACATATTGCAAGAAAAACAATATCCTTTAAAGTACCTGAAGTTGATGATCTTTTTGTGTGATGGTCTTGAACCATTCTACTTCTGCATCTCGCTGCAACATGTCCAAAATTATGACATATAAAACATTCAACATTATTCATTTGAGGAAATAACCGACTATCACTTCCACAGTTAGGAGTAAAATATTTTCTTTCAAGAATTTATTTCCTTGGTTGTTGATGGGGTTGACCTCTCATCTCCTTGTTGAGTATTGCATATTTTTCATTAGAGTTCCTTGCCTGACTTTGTGAGCTAGATTCACCTTCAACAGATTCATGAAAACCAAGACTAGTTTTGATGGTAGGAGACCTTTGACTACTAATAATATCATCCAAAATCTTAGTACTATCTTGAAATCATAAAAGATTATCCTTTTCTTCTAATTTACCTTTTAGGATATTTACCTCAACCTGATATTGCTATTCCTTTTCAAGATATTGTTTCTTCATGATTTCTTCAACTTTTCTTCCTTCTTCCACTTGTTGCCTTAATTTGAGAACTTTGTTTTCTTGTTCTTCAAGAGCTCGATGTAGTTCTTCATTCTTCATATTTGATTTTTCAAGATCTTCTTTTAGAGAGAGGATCTTAGCTTCAAGGCTTTCATAGTAATTGGATCTATCTTTAAGTTTCTTGATTGTTTTGCTCCTTTTATTTACTTCATTTCTTAATGATGTCACTTCATCCTACAACTTTTGACATTGATCTTCATTTTCATTGTACTGCTTCCTTACTTTGTTTCCTTCCTCCGGTTGAGCTTTTAGTCTGGTAGCTTCTTCTTTGAAGGTGCACTCTATTTTGTCCAATAGATCTTGTTGATCTCTACTTTTGTCTGTGAGGTTTTTAAATTTTGCCTCTATTTGATATCTTTCTCTTTCACCCATAAGAGAAAATTCAGTTGTTTCGCTGTCACTTTCATCATTTTCAAATGAACAGAGAAATGTATCACCAGAGAATAACAAATTCATATCTGATAGTTCTTTTGCTTGTTCATCTTCATTTTGAGGTGATTCTAAATTTGAAGAGTTGCTTCCACCTAATCCCCAATCGTCTCTCCTAATGTTATAGTTCCTTTGACATGCCTCCTTATTTTGAGGTGCTTTCTTATTTCCCATTGTTTCTATGGATCTCCTTCAAGCGATCAAGCTTTTGCCAAAGGACCTGCTCTAATATCAATTGTTGGAAATGATACTGAGGGGGGGGGTGAATCAGTATTTATAAATAAATAACTTACATGGTTGGACCATTGTTGTATGACTTCAAGCAACTACCATTCACCTTTCCTGGGAAGGGTTCTCCATTTAATTTGACCAATTGTACCGCTCCTCCATCAGTAATCTCCTTAATAACATAAGGCCCTAACCAGTGCATCCTGAACTTTCCTGGAAATTTATCAAACTTACTATCATATAAGAAAACTAGGTCATTTACCTTAAATGTGTGCAGCTTGATGTGTCGATCATGTCATGCCTTTTCGCACTGCTTTTGGACCTACTAGTGAAATCCAGCCAAAAATCTTTCTTCTTCGAGCTCATCCAGCTATGCGAGCCTCTCCTCCAGGGCTCTACGATCCATCATACCTATGAGCACTGTTATGCGCAGACTAGGCACGATGTATTCCATAGGAACTACCGCTTCCACACCATAGACAAGCCTAAAAGGAGTTCGTCCAGTCAACTTCTTGCATGTCGTTTGATAAGCCCATAGTACTACAGGTATCCATAGGTCCCAATCACTTCGCTAAGCATTGCAAACCTTGGTCAATGCATTTTTGAGCACTTTGTTGAATGCTTCCACCATCCTCTTAGCCTATGGGTGATAACATGTGCTCTTTTGGTGGTATACCTGAAATTCCTATGTCAGTGTGTTGATCGTCTCATTCAAGAAGTGCATACCACGATCACTCATAAAGATCTTCGAACATCCCAATTGCATCAGTACATGCTCAAATAGGAACTTCGCGCCCATGTAATCATTCACTGGTTTCACTTCTACCCAACGAGTCAAATATTCCATCACAGTGATAATGTACCTTGCTCTTGTCTTTCCTTGTGGCTAAATGGGTCCAAAAAAATCTATTGCCCACTTTCCAAAGGGTTGCAACAACATCTACAGATTCAAAGGCATCGCATCCCTCCGTGATGGCCTACCAGCTCTTTGACATACATCACATGCCTTTCAATATTCTTTTGAATCCTGGTGAAGGGTTGGCCACCACAACCCTGCGTGTAGAATCTTTTGCATGGTTTCTCTCCTTGCATAATTTCCTCCTGTTGTTCCCCATGAGCGTCCGCTAGGATGCTGCTTCTTTCAAACTCAGGTACATATCATCGCAATATCTCGTCAGTCACCATCTTATACAGATGCCCAGCAATGACAGATAAATTTGTCGCGCGCACCACTAATTCCTTCTTTTGCTGGAAAGTGTATCCTTCCAGAGTAGTTTCTGCTATTAGGAAGTGTATTATATCCTCGAAATGACCATCCATGAAAGGTACTGCAAATAGTTGCACATCAGGCAATCCTTCTTCCAAGTTAGTAGGTTCCTCCCCTGTTTCGATGCGCGACAGATGGTCTTGTCCCGCATTCAATTGTCCAGGCTTCACAACAACTTCAAAATCATACTACTGGAACAACTAGAGCCACCTGCAGATTCTCCCCCCAACACAGGCTTATTGACTACATACTTCAGTGTGGAGTGATTCATATACATCTTAAAATTGCCTCCCAGCAAGTAGTGCCTATACTTCTAAACTGCATACACCATAACTAGCCCTTTGCGCTCAGTGGTAGAATAGTTCTTCTCTGCTTTGGATAATCTTTAGCTTATGAACGCGATAGGATGGTCCAAGCCTTCTCCGCTAGCCTATGTCAGTATTGCTCCCAATGCTATACATGACGCATCGAGATGTACAAGAAACTCTTTCTTCCAGACCGAAAAGACTAGAATCAGCGTGGTAACCATCTTTTCTTTCAATATATCCAAGATCTTCTTGCAGTCATCATTCCTACAGAAATGTGACATCCTTCTTCAACAATTTATCCATAGGCATGGTGATCTAGGCATAACTTTTGATAAACTTTCTGTAATATCTCATATGTCCCAAAGTAGCGCACAGTTGTTTCACACTCCTCGGAACTTCAAAGTTCAGTATCACCATGATATTCACGGG
The DNA here is from genome assembly GCA_000404065.3 of Pinus taeda. Classification (NCBI taxonomy): domain Eukaryota; kingdom Viridiplantae; phylum Streptophyta; class Pinopsida; order Pinales; family Pinaceae; genus Pinus; species Pinus taeda. The sequence continues at coordinate 46,421 of APFE031522571.1, read as the reverse complement.
GTCTACCATCAGTCCTTGTCTGCAAACCACATGCCCCAACAGGTTACCAAAAGGAACACAAAACAAACACTTCTTGAGATTGAGCACTGCTGGTATCTTTGATAGTATCCAACATCAAGCGCAAGCTTGCTACATGGTGTTTAACTAGCCCAAATACAGTCCAATCATCAAAATATACCTCCATGAACTTATGAATAAATTCCTTGAATGCAACAAAAACTACACGCATTCTTCAATCCAAACGGCATTACAGTGTACTAAAAGCAACCCCACTTAGTCAAGAAGGTCATCTTGCTCCTATCCTTCGGCACGATTTTGATTTGGTGGTACCTAGATAACCCATCAGTGAAGGAATATGCTTCCTGACCCCCTACATTGTCCAACACTTGATTATTGAACGGAGTTGGGAAAGGATCATGTACACAAGTGTCATTCAATTTCCTGAGATCCACGCATATCCTTATTTCATCCTTATGCTTCTTTTACTATACCACCATTAGACTTACCTAGTCAAATTCTTCCATAGGCTCAATGATGCATGTTGTGAGCATCTTGTCTAGCTCTAAGCTAACCTTCTCCATATATTTAGGATTGAGATGGTAAGGCCTTTAATTGACTGGCTTCGTGTCGGGATTTAACGTGATCTTCATCATTCCTAGGTCCCTGATTATTCCTTTCAAATCTGTAAACTTGGTAGGGAGTAAGTCCTGGTATTTATTGAGCAATTCGGTGACCTTATCCACCATCGTGTCGTCCTAGTAGTATCCAATCTTCGTGAATTTGGGTTCTGCCTCTTTACCAATGTTCACTTGTTTTGTTTTCAATGGCGTGGTTATATCAGGATTCTCAATATGTGGTCCTTGAACCTCGCAGTGACCTTCTATTTCCATAATGTTAATCTTTTGCGGATCCTCATCCTCTTCTTCGGAAGTTACATTATAACATTCTACCACGTGACTTAGCTGAGTAGCCCATTCAAGTTGAGTCAGGTCTAAAGAATCTTGTGATATCCTAAAGATTGTTGCTTTCACCTTTTGTAGCACTTCATCAATACTGTCAAACCCGTCCTCAAAACTGAATGTCATTATGAATCCTTCATGCAAGATATCCCATTCACCTGTCCCATGGCGAAGCTTAGTTTCTACGTACCAATTCATCAAGACCACATCCAGGGTATGACAAAACAAGTGCACCCACTCAGGTTGGGGCTTTTCTCCATAAGCATGGGTCCATTAATGCATGCGCAAATCATTTTTCCCATCATACTTGTCTATTAGTCACATCTTAGGCTTCCTAAATCATGTTCTCATCATCCTCCTACATTCGTGCCAATCATCAAAGCTTCCCTTGTGTGTACCCCACCATCTTGTGGGCGTAGCGCACAGTGCCCAATCCAACGCCTAGAAGCGCTTCTTTTCTAGTACCTCCCTTTCACATGCATCAAAAAAGATATCTACCTCATTTAAAACATCATAAGTAGGTATATTTCTTACCTCTAACGACACACAGTGCAGTGACTGGGTCATCATCTTGCAATTCAGTGTACTTACTTCTTGTAACCGATTCTACCAATGTTTTATTTCTTCATTAGAGTCCGCAGTACAAGAACTCTCACGATCCCATGTAATAGGTCCATCCACGGTGGGATTCACCCAATATTGGTCTCACACTGTTATCTTATAGATACAATCCAGGTCATCATCACTCTCGTAATCATGGACTGGTTCAGTATAGCACGATCCTTTAGCAGGATCGAGGGGTAATATTACGTGCATCGATTTCTTCTCAAAGATCAACTTTCTCTTCTTCAGATTAATTAACCCATTCATATATGTAGATCAGTCAATTCCCAGGAGCACAAGATAGGGATTTTTGTCATCCACATTCTCTATTACTTCAAAATCAGCCAACACGCTCGCTCCCTCAATATCCACAGACACCCCCTACAGCGGCCCCATGGGGATGATCTTTTGCTAATTCGCCATCCTTAGTTGAATAAGAGACCATTATAGTGTTGGTCTCCCCATTCGTTCCCAAGTCTACTTCAGTAGGACGTTCACATCTGACCCCAGGTCAAAAATAACCTAATCCATGTCATACTCTCCTATATGCGTGGTCAGTCTCATCTCCCTTCCCGTCCTCAATTTATGCTTCCCAATATTTCGAACTACGTACGGATCACCTAGTGCGGTTCCAGAACATCTATTGATGAGTTCTTGTAACCCTTTCACAGCCTTACTTTCACGTAGTAACTTCATACAGGTCTTCAAGAAATTTGTGAGCATAGATGGGTCCATCTCCTACTTAGGCTTATCCTTGCTTCTTGAGGTGGAGGCCTCAGCGAAGTTCTTCTTAGCTTCCATGAAGGTTCATGTCCACACTCCAAATCAAACTCAACCTCCTTTTCTAGAGCTTTGCGAACCCATGTAATGTCTTCTAGTTGTTTCCCCTTGTCATCTCTTGTCGCGATTCCACTTCTGAGCATTATATTTACGTTTGGATCTTCCTCGGGTGGCTCAAAGCTCATCATCTGCAGGTTCTGAGTCAGTGGAGGTGGTAGCGCCCCTTTGTCATGTATTCTAGTTATCAGCATAGGACAGTCTTTTGTTTCATGTTCAAACAGCGTGCAACACTTGCACAACGGGCGTGTTGGATTAGTGAAATCACGAGCATAGTGTCCTGGTCCTCCACAATTGTAGCAAATCAATTGTCCTCAACCTCTACCAGGTCCTCCTCCGCCTCAGCCTCGACCTCTTCTGCACCCCCGAAATCCTTTCTGCGCCATCACTGCGCTCTGGTCAAGGGTCGCGTTTCGGCCTGAACCCTATAGGTGGGAGTTTTGTCCATCATTATTTCATAGCTCCTGCATGTACGCTCATCATGCCCAACTGACCTACAAAAGTTGCAGAACAGTTGTTGTGGTTCTTTGACAAACTTCTATAGCAAGTGACAGTTATCTGTGGTATGTTTTCCAGCTACCTAACAAATAGCACACCATAATGCAGGCCCCACGCTAGGTCCTACTTGAGCTTCTGGCCTTAAAGGCATCGGTCCTCTATTGGGTTGTGTTATATTCTTTCCACATAGTTAACAGGGGGTTTCAGGGGTACCCGGAACCCCAATTTATGGGGTCCGGGGCAATGCCCCGGAAAATTTTGGTTTTAGACCCTATGTTAGGTTGGGCAGACCCACCTATGGTTTTGTGCATGATTTTCGCACATGTTTGGAGCGATGGTTTCGGTCATGGTTTTGACGGATGTTCGGCCCATGGTACTGATGCTCGGCATGTATATAGATGTGAACATTGAAAGAACATATAAAAAAATCAAGCTGTAGTCCCGGTTTGATCCGTGGGAAATCTCTATGTATATGTGTTTATGTGTATGCTCTCGCATTTTTATTTTTCCTGTGATTTAGAATTCGTATGCAGGTAATTTTTGTACGGGGTTAAAACCTACATCCTCCTCCTACAATATAATTTGCAAAGACCAAACAATGGTCTTTGTCATGACCCTAACTCTTACATTTCAAGCACCATACCTCCTCATGTACCTCTGGTCGAACCGTCCTGACCTGCTTCAAACTTTGCATCTCAAGGCACAAATTCTTCAGCTATGCATGGATCTGCTAAACTCCTAGATTTGGATCTTGCATCGGGGTTTCATATAGCCTCATGGAAATCTCCAAGGCCCCTGCCTGAGTTGTTATCTTCTATTGTGATAGTGCACTACTTAAGTGTGGTAGTAGTAAAGCTACAAGCCACTCACGACGTTGTCCATCTATCAAATTCATATTGGCTTCGTGGATTGTACACTTCAACCTTCGATCTAGTTCCCAAGGTGTCTCGCCTGGTTTCATCACGATATCTTTGAATCCCACAATTAATTGCGCCTCATATTTAGGCCTACTAAATTCTTTATTCAATGCTACTTGGATGTCTGCTACTCCAACATTTAGGTTATCATTAGAGTATTTAATATACCAAGTTAGCGCGTGATCTTGCAAAGCACTAACTAGTGTCACCTTCTTTATATGACCATCTATAACACCTTGAGCTTCACATACAGCCCTCACAATAAACCAAAATTGGTCCGGGTCCTCATTTCCCAAGCCTTTAAACAAAGGAAACTTCACTATATTTTCCATACTGAACTACGGTGGAGGTGGAAGTGGTACAGGTGAAGTTGGAGATTATGGTGGCGAAGTTGGAGGTAGTGTGGGCGGAGGTGGTTTTTGCAGGAACCCTTGTCATATTAATTGAATAGAACTTCGTGAAGAAACCTTCGCTATCTCGTTTTCGTCACTTTGCGAAGGAGAAATCAAAGGACTATACTCTAAACCCTTTTTTCCTTCGTTCCTGTAATTTTTTCCACTTCGTGTAGTCCCGAACATCAAGGTAGTTCCATAACTCGTGTTTCGAACAATAGCATTTTAATCTAGGTATTCAAAGCTTTTACATACTTACCTCGCGGCCCTTTGAAAACATGTTGCTCTGCCTCACTGTAGCTGACTGAGGTGTCAACCGTTTATTCAGTCAAAAATCCTCCTATGACATGATCAAGCCAATGATCAACAGCACGTGCAAGCTTATCCTCTGATGCTTCCAACCTTCACACTAGCTTTAGGGTCCACACAATAGGACTGTCAACTTTCCACCTTCCTTGGCTATCTCCTAGCTTCGTGATCCACTCATATAGCTCAATAGGGAAGGAGCAGAAAAATACCTCGTGGATCTCTGTATACAGGTATCTGTCCAACCACTGTTCCTTTGTCAGTCACAGGTTTTGGTTCTCCTGCACCGTGAATTCATGGATCTTTCTATCCAAACAGTGTCCAATCTCCTTCTTAGTTGGATTCCAGTGATACGACATCACACATCTCTTATGAAAATTCAAGTGTCGACAACGAAAACATTTCTTGGCTTGAGGGGGCCTGACCCAGGTTCAGCATTGATTAGCCATACAACTCCCTACACTACTGGCCATTTCGGCATCAGCCCGCAGAGCGCGGACCAAAGTCTCACCCGAAGCAGTATGGGGCGATGTTGGAACCAAGTTTCCACACCCTGCTATGGTTGTGATCTCGTTTGATTCCTTCTATCCCTGCCTTTGCACAGGTCGCTTTGCTCTAGGGACTTCAAGTCGAAACCTCTATTTCATCCTTCAATACCTTCACAAAGTCAACCTTCGCGCAGCCCTAGCCTACTGCTCGGGTACTTTCACGTTGCTAGAGAAATATGTTATACGAGTTCCCCAATTGATCTAAGTGACTTGCTTATCTTATCAAATACTTAAAGTTATCACCGCGTAAGCAGATATTCGAGATTGCGTTCAATTATTCAATATAGTTGCACTCATTCATGCATTATATAAGCATAATAAAAGGAATTCATAATTTAAATATTCAGACACATCAATAGAACAAAGACACATAAATTGTAGAATAACTCCTTTTATTAATATCTTCCAAGTGTTTACAGACTCTGTCCACCCTGCGCACATAGATGCAGGGGTTCGCGCACTTGGCTATGGACTTCTACCCTAGGCCTCTGCACACTCAGCTACAGAGCCTCTACCTACACTACAACCCAAGACTTAGACTTCTTCAGAGCTATCTCTCCATTACATGATCTTCCATTTCCTTATTTGATTGCCCTTACATGATCTGCCATTTCCTTATTTGATTGCCCTAACTACTTAGAGCTTAGCTCTTTTTTATACAATCCCATGGTCCGCGAACCATGGGTAGGTCTCTTATAGCCAACTTTACTTTACAAAACTAAGGGCAGACTACCGTTTTTGACCCATAATACCTTCGCGCTCCGTGACCACAAAATATTACAAAAATTGACTTAAACATGGGCTTTTAGCCCAAAAACTGTCCTTGGGGGATCCCGCTCCCAACATCTACTTTAGGCCTCTACGCACTCAGCTGCAGAGTCTCTACCTTCTCTATGACCCAAAACTTAGACTTCCTACTTTAGAGCTATCACTCTCTTATCTTATGTCTCCTATAAACTACTTAGAGCTTATCTCTTCTTATACAATCCCATGGTCCATGGACCATGGGTATATCTATTACAGTCAACTTTACTTTACAAAAATAAGGGTAGACAAACCTTTATGAATTATAACACCTACGCATAGTGCAACCACAAAATTCGGAGTCTTTACAAGTTTCTTACAAAATTTGACCAAAATATGGGCTTTTAGCCCCAAAACTGTCCTTTAGGGGATCTCGTTCCCAACAGGCTCCCAACACAAACATCGTGAATTGCCATCAAGTCACTCGGTAGGCGTTGATATCTTTGCATGAAGCCCTTCCAAATTGACTCGTATGACTATAGCCTCGGTCGTGCATTGAGTTGTTGCCTACTTCGCGTGTTCCACTGTCTACTCAGTCACTGCTCCTGCGCTGTCAGCCTGAAGTTTTTGTTGCATTGCCTACAAAGTGGAAAGATTTCCTTCAATATTTCCTGTCACTGCATAAGCCTCATCCAGCTAGGGCTTCAGTCTCGTCTTGAGCACTGCTTCCTTGTGCAGCGCTTGTCCACCTGTTCCTTCAGCTGCTTGGCCTCCTGCAACTTGGCTAGTCTCTGTGTCAATGCAATGGTTCCCGCTATGCCCTTAACCTCATTGTAGCATTGTTGTAGCTTATGCGCTTCCATCTCTAGCCTCTATACATTGGGTTCCTCCTACAAGTTTGTCAGGACCTCAAATGACTACTCAAACAACTACGTGCATTCTGCTACTACACTATCCACCACCATTATTGCTTCTGTGAGAGCGGTCACCCATTGTTCCTTCACTTTGGGCGGGGTTAAAGGTTGGGCCCTCAACTATAATTCTGTAATTTGCAAGTTTAACTCCAACTGAACTCGCACCATCTCAGTCTGAAAGTCGCGCACCCGTGTGGCCAATTTACAGATGCGTACCTCGACTGGCTCTTCCTGCGGAATGGCCAACTCTAGGACCATTCTGTATGCCTCCTCAATGACCTGTAAAATGTGCTTCTCTGATTGGTCACCTCGGTCTCAGTAGTGATGGCAGTATTTCTCTATAGGTCCATATTCTCGTTCTTGATCTGTTGATCACTAATCACCTAGAGGGCGCAGTGCTCTCAGGCCCTCAGTTCTGCAATTACTCCATCCTACAAGAGGTGGAGTGCTTCACACGGGAGCACTACCATGTTCAATCTGACTCCCTTTAAGGTGCTCATAGTGGGCCTGTCAGCCTCATTCTCTGTGATTAGTTCTCCATCCCCATCACTATCACACGAGAAGTCTTTGAGCGCAGCATATCGGCCACCTCTGAAGTGTCGATAGCCAGGCTGGTAGACAACATACTAGCCTGTGATGTGTGGGTCTGTAACCCTTGCAACCCTTTCTGGATGGCCCCTAAGACGATCTGTTGCTATTGTTCAAACTATTGCAGGGCTTCCACGGTGAAATCCCTCACTATGTCGCCAATATCATGTAAATCACCCTCTTTTAACGTGATGAGGTCCAGCAAGGTCTTAGTCACCTTTGATTTCTTCCTGGGCCCTCCTTTCTCCAGCTCTCTTGGGCACTTGATACGAGTGGATGTCTCCTGAGGTTTCACATCGTGTTGGTCATCTATTTCCTCCTCAATTTCAGGTGAAGGTGACCTCACGCCTCTATCAGAGCCTCGCTCTATACCACCTGTCTGATTCGCGGCCTTGCGCTCCGCCTGAGCCTTATCAGTAGCCTCCTTTTTCCTCTTTTCGGCCAACTGTGTCATCTTAAGCTTGGCCTCCTCCATTCTCTTCTGCATGGCAGACTTGCTTCCAACCACCACCAAACCTATTGTAGAGCGCCACTCTGTTGTTCATTCATCAAGCATTGCATCAATGGCATCATCCATTGCCAAATACGGCAAGTCGTACCCTTTCTGCGCAGGTTCCTTCCACGCCCTAATGGATATTCGATGGAAGTGGGCTTTGAATTCAATGTAGCCCTTCAGGTTGGCATACACCGTAGGAAAAAATCACGACTTGTGATTGAAGGCCATCTGAATGTTCATTTCCATCAAGATCCACAAGATCTTGTTGTCTCTGATTCACTGTGCATCCTTGCTCACCCAGTGCGAAGCATACTTCGTTTCTTCAAGTAGGTATAGAACGACCGAAGGGAACTGGCTATCCTCTGGCAGCTCACATGCTACCAGCATAATTGACAGCAAGAGTGACACAGAGTGGAATGTCTTGCTGAGCTCTTGTGCTTCACGGTAGTTCGCCAAGAACTCTCCGCGAAGGTAGTTTTACCAGTTGAACTGGACTCCTTCAACGCATTGTGTTGCGAGCATGACGAGAGGTGTTGGCACCTCATCAGCGTGACACTTCCTCAATTCCTTCCTCGCTAAAATCTATGTGGCTACCTTCACAGCGGGATCACAGATACTGGATATAGTGTATCTGTGTGGCTTCTTCACCAGCTTAAATTTTTCTTCCATTGATTCCGCGAGAGCCTATTCGCCACCTTTTCCACCAAAGATCATGGCTGGATTCTCTGCTTTATATGGAAATCGTGTTATATGATTAATCAACCTATCTGTGATGGGTATTAGCTCCTCCAGCCACAGACACTCATCATGCACCAAGCACAACAGCTGCTTGATGACCAAATCTGTTACCAGGGTGTTGTTGTAGTGCAGCACCTAGAGAAGGTTGAGAAACCCGCCCTTTTCGACTCCCTTGAGCCACCTCCATGGCTCCAATGCAGTCATTTCCGAATTCATATCAATGATGTGGCATATCAGTTTCTCGGTCTCCAGAAGTGGGAATTTCTCATTGTTGGATAGGTAAATCCCCTCTACGGATAGAGGCGATCCCTACTAGCCCAACAGGGGTCTAGCAACAATCGAACAATGCTACACCACAGGTTCCTAGTTGTAATTAACAAGTGGGTGAGAATAACCTACTTGGATTCCAACGCTTGTTTGTCGAAGAGATATTCCTCTCGCTCTTTCACTCCAGCCGATCACAATTCCCCGCTATCCTCGCAGATGAATACCTGCACAAGCAAAAGAGAGCAAACAAAAGCGTAAAATCTACTAACAACAACTATGTATCGGTCAGGAAAGATACAATTTGCATTAATCAATCATTGAACAAATGTAAATGGAACCATAAGAGTAGTCATCTATCTTTATTAACAAAAAGTAGAGTAAGGTACAACCGAAGTCCTGACGCTGAGTCCTTCTCTAGAGGGTCCAGCGAGCATATCTTCCAAGCATTCACCTTTGAAGCAAATCTCTCAAGTCAAAAGGTCTCTCTCTCACATACAAGGCAACAAGCTCATGACCTTCCTCAAGC
>APFE031522571.1:0-26064 GCA_000404065.3 Pinus taeda | reverse complement strand
TGAGATATCAGTTGTACTTCTTTACGCAGGTTCTCTGGCGGCCGTGTTTTCAGTCACACATGTTCTTGTAAAGCATTTCACCCCTCTCTCTCTCAGGCCTCATGCTTTAGGGGGCATCTGTTACACAGTGATTTGTGACCGTTCGTCACCATCCCTGTTACCCCTCTCCTGCACCTTGGAGGACTCATTCCAGGACTTGTGAGAAGTGAAAAGACTTGAAACCACTTGCATCATTCCCCTCTAAATATGAGCTTCACATGCCCTGAAGACATCTCCTGCAGCTTGCCCATAAAAATAGCCCTTTTTGCATTAGCGTGGGTTCACTGTGTTCTTCCCACGCCCATGGGGCGAATCCTCCAAAGAGGGCATGCCAGTTAGCGCTCTATCCCAGAGTCCCAATCGCGCCAACCTATTTGGGCAAAGTTTTTAACAAATAAACTTCCGAAAGTTCTCTCCAACTCATTCACCAACTAAATCTATGTTAGGTGAGGATGGTTTGGCTTTGAATCTCCTTGAATGGGAAGTAGTTTACCACCCTTCCATGGAAGTTTCCAAGTGATAAAGCCAAATCCATGATTAATGTGATTGATCTTATCTTTTCCTCTTTCATGTATAAAAGCTTGTCTCCATGCCTTAAGCAAGCTAGTGGTAGTGTTGGCACTGAAAGGAAGATATCAAGAGATTAGAGTTGCAAGAGCCTTCTTTATGTCCATAAGGCTTAACCTAAGTGAGGAGATCTTGTCACTAAAGAGAGACAGGCTTGTTCCCCATCCCTTCAAGCTTTGCAAGACTTGTGTAGCCGAGCACCCAGCCAAAGGAGGACTTGACGTCAGAACTATGGTTGTATTCTCCTTTGTTGATTATTAATAATAGATGACTATCATTATGGTTCCACTCTCATTGTCTTTGTAATGATTGATGTTGAGTTATATCCTTTCTGACTGATGTGTAATTGCATTTATTAGATTTCACGCTTGTGTTTGTGTTGTTCTTTTTGTGTGCAGGTGTCCATTCACGGAGATCGTGGAGGATTGTGACCGGCCAAAGCAAAGGAACGAGGGTGACGTCTCTTCTACGAACAATAGCGTTGGAATCCAAGTAGGTCTTCATCACCTCCCTTTTATTTGCAATTAGGGACTTGCGTGGTAGCATTGTTTGATTGTTGCTAGACCCGTTCTGGGCTAGTAGGGATCGCCTCTATCCGTAGAGGGGATTTACCTCTCCAACACCCTGGGTTTCAACTTCCTCTACTTCAACTCCCACATCCTGATTGTCCATCAAGATGTCTTCAATATCTTCCTCCTCTGTTTCCAAATTTATAAATATTCCTTTCTCCTATGCAGTGGGTTTGGTGGGTTTCTCCTTGGTGATGTGCGCACTAGGATAGAAGGTTGCTTTCCCTTCTTATCTTTCACGGTTTTTTTGGTGGACAGTGTTCTCAATGATTTAGGGACTTCAACAAGCACCTTGGCAACCTCTGGAGCAGCCCCTTCTGCCTACATCTCAACTTCCGATGTTGACTCCTCTCCTTCAGTATCTATAACTTTTGTGGGTGCCGACATGATTTTATCCAAGAACTCCTATGTTTCCATCGGCAAAGTCTTAAATATTTTAGTAACGAGCAGAAGTTCGTTATGCTCGCGATTCATGTGCACCTTAGAGCTCAACAACTCAATTCTCAAAATGCCAAGCATTTTTCCCTCGAAAGCCACTTGTAATTTATAGACCATTTTGAATTCAAATCCAACCATTCCCCCCAAATTTGGTCCATTAATGTCGGATTGGCGGTATATTTTCAAGGATCTGAGCCATAAATTTTGTCTTAAATGCCAGTCACCCACTCCATTTGGCCGCATTTTGACCGTCAAATCATGAACAGTGACCTTAGTGGTCACTTTCCAGCCGACCTTCATAATTTCTCCCTGGGTAGCGCAACTCCCTTTGTGTTGCTGTGAACCATGTGACACTTCCTTGCTTCACACAATCCGCTAATCATGCAACTCCCCAACCTGGGTAGTGCAGTTTATAGTCCCACACTTCCTTTTAGCTGCCTAGATCGCTAAGACTATGTTGCCTTTATTTGGTCACATGGCCAGACCACCGTGTATGGTTTCAAATGATTGCCATTCACCTTTCCTGGGAAGGGGTCTCCATTCAATTTGACCAGCTGTACCGCTCCTCCTTTGGTAATCTCCTTAATGGCATAAGAACCTAACCAGTGCATCCTAAACTTCCCTGGAAATTTATCAAACTTACTATCATATAACAAAACCAGGTCATTTACGTTAAAGGTGTGTAGCCTAATATGTCGATCATGCCATGCCTTTTTGCGCTGCTTTTGGACCTATTGGTGAAATCCAGCTAGAAATATCTCTTCCTCAAGTTCATCCAGCTATGCGAGCCTTTCCTCTAGGGCTCCGTGATCTGTCATACATGTGAGTGCTACTATGCACAGACTAGGCACAATATATTCCATAGGCGTTACTGCTTCAACACCATAAACAAGCCTAAAAGGGGTTTTTCCAGTCAACTTCTTGCATGTTGTTTGATAATCCCATAGTATTGCAGGTATGCGTAGGTCCGAATCACTTCATTGAGCATTACAAACCTTGGTCAATGCATTCTCTAGCAATTTATTGAATCCCTCCACCGTCTCGTTAGCCTGCAGGTGATAAGGTGTGCTATTCTGGTGATATACCTGAAATTCCTCCGTTAGCACATTGATCATCTCATTCTGAAAGTGTGTACCGTGATCGCTCATCAAGATATTTGGACAACCAAATCGCGTTAGTACATGTTCAAAGAGGAACTTCACAGCAATCGTGCCTATGCAATCCTTCACGGGCTGTGCCTCCGCCCAACGAGTCAAATATTTTGTTGCAGTGATAATGTATCTGGCTCTTGTCTTTCCTTAGGGTTGAATGGGTCCCACAAAATATATCACCCATTTCTCAAAGGGTTGCAACGTCATCTGTGGATTCAAAGGCATCTCATCCCTCTGTGATGAACTTCTAGTCCTTTGACATGCATCACAAGCCTTGCAATATACTTTCAATTCTTGATGGAGGGTTGGCCACCACAACCTGCACGTAGAATCTTTTGTGCAGTTGCTCTCCCTGCATAGTATCCTCCCGCGGCACCCTGATGAGCATCCATGAGGATACTGCTTCTTTCAAACTTGGGTACATATCATCACAATATCTCATCATACCCCATTTCGTATAGATGTCTATCTATGACAGATAAATTTGTCGCGCACACCACTAATTCCTCCTTCTGTTGGATAGTGTATCCTTCTGAGGCAATTCCTATCGTTAGGAGGTGTATTATATCTTCAAAATCACCATTCACGACGCGCTCTGCAAATGGCTGCATGTCAGGCAATCCTTCCTCCAAATTAGTGGGTTCTTCTCCTGTTTCAACGCGTGACAGATGGTATGGTCCCGCGTTCAGTCATTCAAGCTTCACAATAACCTTAAAATCATATTCCTGGAACAATAATAGCGATCTGCAGATTCTCCCCCCCCAACATAGGCTTATTGACTAGGTACTTTAGCACTGAATGATCTATGTACATCTTAAAATTACCTCCCAACAAATAATTTCTAAACTTCTAGAGCACATATGCCATGGCTAACCCTTCACGCTCGGTAATGGAATCTTACAATCCTCGTTCCAGCAGAACATGACATCCTTCTTCAAAAATTTATCCATAGGTGTGATGATTTAGGCATAGCCTTTGATAAACTTTCCGTAATATCCTATATGTCCCAGGGTAGCACGCAATTGTTTCACACTCCTTGGCGCTTCCAAGTTCAGTATCATTGTGATCTTCACAGGGTATACCATCAGCCCCTACCTGTAAACCACATGACCCAAAAAGGTCCCAAAGGGAACACAAAACAAACACTTCTTCAGGTTGAGCGCGATATGGTATCTTCGGTAGGTATCCATCATAAATGGCATTTTACCAACCCAAACACAGTCTAGTCATCAAAGTATACCTCCAAGAACATATGCATAAATTCCTTGAATGAAGCAATGACTACGTGTGAGAAGATCGCATGTGCATTCTTCAATCCAAATGACATTACAATGTATTGAAAACAACCCCACTCAGTCGCGAATGTTGCCTTGCTCCTATCCTCTGGTGCGATCTTGATCTGGTGGTACCCCGAGAACCCGTTAGTAAAGGAATATGCTTCCTGGCCACCTACATTGTCCAACACTTCATCAGTGATCGTAGTCAAGAAAGGATCATGTACACAAGCGTCATTCAGATTTCTGAGATCCACGCATATCCTTATTTCATCCTTCTACTCCTTCTCTTGTACCACCATTGGACTTACTCAGTCAGATTCTTCCATAGGTTCAATAATGTATGTCGCGAGCATCTTGTCTAGCTCTAAGTGAACCTTTTCCTTATATTTTAGATTGAGACGGTAAGGCCTTTGCTTAACCGGCTTTGCGTCAGGCTTCAATGTGATTTTCATCATACCTAGGTCCCCGATTATCCCCTTCAGGTCCGTAAACTATGTAGGGAAAAAATCCTAGTATTCGTATGTCTCGTACAGTTTTTGATCCCAGTAATCTCTTCCTTTAACGCCTTCATCTTCCATGGAATCATTCCTCCTGTGAACAAATATCTGCCTCTATTTCTGGAAGCTCCCTTAGAAAACCGACAGTGCATCTCTGTTGATGGGCCATCTGAAGTGAACTTATCCATCGTTTTCATAAAGTAAAATTCTTTCTCTTGATTTTTCCTGATACGGTTGTCTGTCACTGAGGGCCTGGGATGAGCATTCCTCCTTCAACCTATCATCCATTACCTCCTCCCACCACCAGCACAAGTCGATATGCTTGTTGTGAACCCCCTCATTTGCAAGCCAGTCCACAACTTTGTTGGCTTCCCTGCAGACATGCACCAACCTAAGAGTTCTCAGCATTCTTAAGTGCACTTGGATTCTTTGGTAGACTTGCAAAAGCCGCCAATGTCCTGAGATTTTCTTTTGTGCAGCACCAGCACTTATCCTCCTCACTAAGTTAATGACTAATTCTGAGTCAGCCTCAATGATGACATTGTGAATGTTGTACTTGATCAGTATTTCCAGGAATAACTCCATCGCCATGAGCTCAGCCATATTGTTGGTAGCTTTTCCTAGATAACTGTGGAAGATGATTTGTATGTTTCCTTCCTCATCCCTCATGACCCCTCCATATCCAGCTTCTCCCAGATTCCCTTTTGATGCCCCATCAATGTTAAATTTTAAAAATCCATGTGAAGGGGGTTGCCATGAAGCCTTTTCTATTGAGGTATTCTTGTTGATCTACATAGAACCTTGAGGGGGATGAACCTTGAGCTCTAACTTCTTTAGTATTCTAGCCTCTCTTTGTCCGGTGGGTTTGCCAGTGGCTACACCTCCCAGGATGTGAACAGTCTCTTTGAGTTGTTTAAGGATTAGTTGAAGGATGCTGCTCACCGGACTCACTTTATCCTTGAAAATCATGTTGTTGTGCTCCTTCCAAACATTCCAAATTATGAATCATGGGACCAGCATCCAGGCAGAGTTAATGATCTCACTATCCGAAAAAAAATTCCGCCATTTTTTCAAAGTATCAATGATGTTATTTGCATTTATGTCTGTCTACTCGAAGACTTCTCCCACCCAATTCGAAAGTACTGTAGTGAAAGTGCATCTATTCAGGAGATGATTTGTAGCTTCTTCCTGTTGTCTACATAAGTGACATCTTGAGGGGCCAACAAAGCCTCTTTTTCTTAGGTTATCCCATGTCATAATCTTGCCTTGTTGAACCAGCCACTTGAACAGTTTGACTTTCATCGAAAGAGGATTATCCCAAAGTTCTTTCCACGTCTTATCAATGTTTGGAAGGTTAAGCCCTGAATCTATCCTTTTGGCCTCCTCAAGGTTGAAGAGACTTACATTTTTCTTTCCCCATCTTAGTTGATCGTCCAAGGTTGAGGTCAAGATTTGGTTTTTGTCTAAAATATCTTTAAGGGCTATAGCTTGAGTGTTCAACATGCTTATTCCATTGTAGTCCGGAAGTTTCTATGTTCTCCATTTCTCATTGTTCCTTGATTAGTCCCAATAGTCATGTACCCACCTTAATCCTTTGTTGATGGTATTGGTGTGAATGCCTTCTAATTATTCACTTTAAATATTGTCCTCCTGCTGCCAATTATCCTCCCATAACTAGGCCAGATTTCCATTTCTTATCTCCCAAAAACTGTGATTTTGGACTAGGGCCCTATTCTCCCATGCCCTATTCCATATTGTAGAACCTTTAACTTGTCCTGTCATTCTGATGAGGTTCTTCTCCTGCCACCCTCTTGCATATTTTCACATCCATAGTTTTGCCCAGGGGGCTTGTATTTCCTTTAGCCATCTCCACCAAATTTTGGCTCCAAGAACTCTGTTAAGAATTCCTGGGTCATGAAGACCCAAACCACCATGGGACTTAGGTTTGCATACCCTGTCCTATGCCACAAATGCCCATTTCTTATTTTCTTCACCTTTCCCCCAGAGAAAGTCTCTTTGAATATTTCTTATATTAGTAATTACACCAGTTGGTGCTGGAATGGCTGAAAGCATATAGATATGGATACTTTGGAGGATATCCTTAGCTAGAATCAGTCTCCCTGCTAGATTCGATGCTCTCTTTGTCCATTTTCTAATCTTATCTTTTAGATTATTAAGAACAGGCTCCCAGATATCCTTGTGTAGCAGTTTGTCAGTGAGGGGAACTCCTAGGTACTTCGCAGGTAGTGACTCCCTTTGAAAGCCCAAAATTTTGGAAAGATTTCTTTGTATTGAAATATCTATATTGAAAAAGAAGATCTTTGATTTAGTAAGACTTACCTCTATGCCTGCTGCCCTGGCAAACTCACTTATAGTCTGATTGAATGCTTTGGCTTCCTTGACCAACAATATTGAATGATGTGTCACCGTGTCCCCACCTTCAGTGAGTCTCAGACCCTGAATTCTCCCTTCCCCCTTAGCAGCTTTGATTTCTCTCCCTAACCCTTCCACCATTAGAATGAAAAGAAAGGGAGAAATAGGATCTCCTTGCCTGAGATCTCTAGAAGGCTTGAAGGTTTCAGAGGGATAGCCATTGAGAAGAATTGAACAGTTGGCGATGGTGACTAGCGCCATAACCCATTTAATCCAATTGTAATCAAAGCCATAAGCTTTTAATATTTCTCTTATGTACGACTAGCTCAATTTGTCATAGGCCTTTGCTATGCCCAACTGCATTATCATTCCTGCATGTTTATTAGTGTTGAGTGAATGAACCATTTCATGTGCTTGAATTATGTTATCTAGAATTTGTCTCCCTTCCACATAGCATGTTTTCTCCTCTGACACTAGGGCTGGGAGGAGTGGTTTGAGATGGTTGGCAATTACTTTGCATATTATTTTGTATACCACATTGCATAGTGCTATAGGTCTAAATCTTTCTGGAGAGGTGGCCTTCTCCTCTTTGGGGATTAAGGCTACGAAATATTCATTGAACGCCTTTAAGACTATCTTAAAACGTCAAGACTCTTCCACTACCTACAGGATATCCAGTTTAACTATCCTCCAACAAACTTTGAAAAAGTCCACATTGAAGCCATCCAGGCCTGGTGCTTTCCCATTTTGCATCTCTTTAACGACTTCCTCAATTTCTTCCTCTGTAACTGGTATGTTGAGATTGTAATTATCTTCTCTAGTAACCAATTTAGGAATGTGCTGTAAAAAAATTTCCATAAACTGGGTTCTTTCTTCCAAGGTTTCCTCAACAATTTTCTGACAATGCTGGACTAGAACCTTCTCCATCTCTTTATGAGTGTTTCTTTCTATTCCATACTAATCTTTAAGTTTCACAATTCTATTGTTGTTTCTGTGAGCTATGGTGGATCTGTGAAAGAATTTGGTGTTTCTCTCCCCTTCTTTAATCCATTGAAATCTAGATTTCTGTCTACAGAATATTTCCTCTTGAAGACATATGTTATCCCATTCCTGCTAAAGTGACTCTGCCATCTCTTTCCTTTCATCTATATAGCCTTATGTGATAAGAATATGGTTTATTTCCTTTAGTTTCTTTTCCACATCTCCTTTAGCTTTGAAGATATTACCAAATTCCTTTTTATTCCACTCTTTGAGTCTACCTTTAATGTGTTTGATCCTGCAGTGTAGAAGGAACATCTTTGTACCTTGAAGGTGGAGCTCTTCCTTCCAACATTTCTCAATGTTTGTGAGGAAATCTGAGTGTGTGAACCAAGCATTCTCAAATCTGAAGGGGGAGTTCCTTGGTTTACCAAAAAAAGAAGCTTCCAATTGGATAGGCCAGTGATCTGAACCTCCAAAAGGGAGTATGTGTGCAGTAATGTGTTTCCCATGAGAAGAAGTTCCTCTGAAATAATGAATCTGTCCAATTTTGAGGCTACTTGGGTATGGCCCCCTATTTTGTTATTCCAAGTGTAGATTCCATTGCTTGTTTCCATATCAACCAATTTCATATTGGTGATGAAGTTATGGAAGGCAACTGAATCTCTACCAAGTGTTCTAGTTCATCCTTTCTTCTCCATGAGTGATTTTGTCATGTTAAAATCCCCTCCAAGAATCCAGGGTAGAGCTGGGTATCTCTTCTTCAAATCCTCCAGTGTTGTGAGGAGTCAAAGTTTGTCCTCCATTAGCTATGGACCATAGACATTGGTGATCATGTAACATTGTCTGTCACCCACTAGTTGGAAAATCAGAGAAAGGTGATGTCTGGATGCCTCCGCATCAATCACACCAAATTTTTGTGGACACCAAATTAGTGCTTTTGGGTTTCTCTTCATGAAAGTAGTATTATAGGGAAGGACAACATGGTTCTCCTAAGTTAGAAGCCTCATCCCTCACATATTACATAAGTGAATAAGAAATTACATAATTAGAATTTATATTTGTAATATGCATTTCTTTCAATCTTTATATTTCATCTTCTAACATTGACTACCATTGGAATCCATAGACTTTGGACATGCTTCTAAGTTCTACAAACCCGGATTGATAATTAAATACTTGTGTTAATTTGCATAGTAAATTGACCCAATATTTTGGTGTTGTTTTCGGGGAAGCATACTTCAATATAGTCAATTAGGAAGATAGTTTAAAAAAAAAAAAAAAACACACTTTTCATTATGGTTATTTATGTTTAGACATAGAAATTAGAAAAGTAGGTTTCCAAAACAAACCCCCCCCCCCTTCACCCAAAAAAAAAAAACTACAAAATCCATTTGCAAGACAAGATCTAAAAAAATGATGTTAAAGAAGTCACTTAGAGAAGGAGGGTATGCCACTGCAAGTATCTTCTTAATCCCTTCTCCACAATTTAGAATGGTCACTAGGGAAGAATATTCATTCAACGTATAGAAGAGGAACAAAGCATCTATGAATATGATCCTCAAGAAGAGAATCTAGAACTTTCTTCTAGCTATCTTTGTGAGGAGATTAATGGGTGATGGATCACATGCAATGTAGATCAAACATTAGAGCCAGAAATTGACAAATTTCTAGCATGTATATCACAAGATCCCTTGTGCATACAAGATTTTGAACAAGTACCACAAGAAAACTTTTGTGCTATGACAATTAACGAGAGCCAAGCAAACAAAGATCATCTTAAAACTTGGTTTCAACAAGTCATTAGGTCACAACACTACTCCATTTTTCAGCATTCTTTAGCATCAAATATTTATGATCAAATAATTTTTCATGTCCAAACACTCATTAAAGCAAATTTTTCAAATTTGGATGTGATTTTATTCATGATCTTGTTACGAAAATGGATGCATTGGAAATTCTCTTATAATTGAGAGAATGATTTATTTTTCTACAATATAGTAGGATAGAATAACATAAATAAATAAATAGGTAAAATGATTTCACAATAAGACTTTTGGTTTAAATTCTCATGAATAAAATTTCACATCATTGTTCAATATTCATTTGAAAGGATTACATGGCAAAATGCAATAAGAACAATCCTATTTTGGGTAACCATATAAGATCATTTTTAAATCATGTCTTTTTAACATATCTCTTGAAATGTAGTTTTTGAATCTATTTTGAAATTTTCAATTTATATCACAATAAAAATGTCATCAAAATCAAAACTAGGTCTCAAGTGAAATGTTTGAGGACAGAGTTAGTACAGATTTTATTTTAGGTGTCTAATGGAAACATTTTTACCTGAAATTCACTGGGAAGCCAACCCTTGGAATCTATTTTCCAAATAAATTTGGATCACCTCAATCTGGTATCATATGAAAACATTACTCTTAAAATACTAACTGTTTGTCAAAAAATCTGCATGGTGCCAATTCTAGGACATGATTGTTCATTGGCATATTTAATATACCAAATCATCCTTGTTTCAAAACATGTTTATATGGGAGATATATATTCAAGTATATATCAGTACACGATTTTAATCATCCCATTTGGAGGTCAAATGAAAAATATATGCCACATTTAATGACTGCATGTCTTCAAATCAGCATAGTAAAACTTTGTCTCTTAGTGTTGTTCATCACCAATTTTGTGATATAAAGCCTAAGAATTTTTTAATCCTATTTCTACTGGAAAGATAAAATGAATCTACTTTAATCTCCAAGTGGAATCACATCAATCCGATATTTAATGAATAAATTACACTTCAAAGAGTGATTGTTGGTCTAGTAAAAAACATCACAAACAGCTATATCAAACATGGTACTCTTTATCATTTTTAGAATATCATTTCAAACCATTTTGAAAACCTGTTTATACTAGAAGTAGCTACATGAATTCACTTTAAATAGGCTCTGGAATCACTCTAATTGGACATAAAACAAATATTTTTGGAACGAGATATCGCTAGGAGGTCTAGGTTGGCCACCATTCCTCAAGGGGTAAACAAATGCAATTTCTTTGAATATCATCTTTGGACTTGTTTTTAAGCATTGATTTACATATTTATTGGAAGAAGAGAGACAATACACCTCTCTTCCTCCAACATCTAATATTGTATTGCAGGCAAGTGTTATGTTTTCGCAGGTCCCCGGAATATTTGAGAAGTCAATTTCATAGATGAAATCTTTTCAAAATCAATATTTAAAAATTCATATCTACGAATATGAAATGAAAGTATTCTAGTGAAAATTAAGTGGGAATTCACCTGATATTGAGTTCATCCAATGAAACTCAAATTTGTGAAGCTTACTCTTAGTTGCTGACCAACAACACCAACAAACCCTAAAACATGAATCAAGATCAAGGAAAAAGGCATAAACCACGGCCTTGATGGTTTTGATGAAATATCAGCCTTGTCTGGTAAAAGTCAGTTAAGTTAAAAAAAAAAATGGTTGTTAGCAAAGATAATAATTATGAGTTTCAAAAGAAGTTAGCAACCTAAATTTGAGTTTGAAACTCCAAGCGATAGCGTTGATAACGGGAGAAATGAGCTCTAACAAAATTATGAACAAAGTGTGAGATGTTGGTGAGTGAATTCAGCGTTAAAACTAAGAGATATATATGTGTTTCCATAAATTGATTTCATTACTGGAGATGGATTGTGTATGGTAAAGAAAAAAAATCAATTTTGATTTCTCAATAAGTAGCAAACACTTGTGCAGTAAAATATAGAAGGAATCAAGCCAACTGCCAATGGAGGTAACAGGTAAGGATTCAGGCACCATATCTTCTAGAAAACATTGAATTCAACTACAGTTTTAAAAATTCGAAATTTTTAAGAAGGCACTATTTTTCATCATTTTTTCTAAGCAAACAAAAAATGAAAACATGGGTTTTCTTCATAATGAACCCGATTAGGCTCCACGTGGACAATTTTCTCAAATTCGTTGCTATTTGGGATATTTTCCTAGTTCTTTCAATCCCTTTGCAAATTGCGTGGGTAAAACAATGGCTAAATTGAAAGTGAATGCCTAGGCATAAAAAGGATTGGCACTAGTTATTTTGTAGTGGAATTATACAAGAAGAAAACCCCCTGCACAAGTGAAAGAAGCTTTGATTTTTTCGATTGGTGTTTTCTCTGTGATTGTGCAACATTGCAAGATTGGCTTCTTTCAGTGAAGATGTAAGGGAAAATGTATATTGGCTCCTTTAAGTGAAGTTGTTGATATTGATAATCTAAAAGGGACATGAATGTTGTGTCCGAATGTACTACAAAATTCAAGTTGTATTTGTTGTCTTTTCTAAAGCTTCTCATCCAAAATGATTTATTCGTGTTATTTTTGGTGTTTTATCATCAGAGGAAGAATAAAATAAAGTTGTTGTATTTGTCTATTGGTGGTGAAACCTCATCACACATCAAAGACATTTTTGCTCCCATCACTCCAGAATACATATCCCAAGCCACAAGTTTTCCATTAATAGGTGAAGAATACTACAAAGGCAAGCACTTCAAAGAGAGGATGAAATTTCTTTTTAGAGAAAAAAAAGGAAAGGAAAGGAGAAAAAGTAAAGTATGACATCTACAAGGAGGGAGAAAAAGTACATTAAGGAATAGATATACATTTACAAGTAGCTCAACAGGAAGCTTCATTAAGGATCAGAGCCACAAGTACATCAGTAGGCTAGTCATCATATAGAAGCAAAAGGTCAAGGAGATTGAGGCAAGCATGAGGACATGCTTAAGAGTAAGAAAGGGGGAGATGTTGGCCCTCATTTTTATCAAATTTTTCTTATTAAAATACACCTAATTTCCATGTTATCCATCCATTTACCATCCATATACACCTTATTTTGATCATATTATGCATATTCAGGTATATAAATAAAGTTTTGTAATTTTTAGATGTTTTTACAAAAATTGGATTTTAAGTGCATTTTCGAACATGATCAAAAATTCTCGTAATGGCTCCATTGAATTCATACATGCAGGACACCTGGGCATGAGCTGTTCACATTTCTAGAAATCTTGGGAACTAAAATTAAATTAATTCCTATTGGTTCGGTCAAACCAAGTTTAAACAGGCCCGGTCAAAGCTGGTCAAACAGGACCAGTCATTCAGGAAATCCCTAGGAAATAGGGCAGTTTTAGTGATTTTGGGGATTTTTCCAAATTTTTTGTAACTGAATGGGTGGATTCGACTAGGATAGATGGAATTAGGATAGATAAGGTTGTTAGATACTTTTTAGTCAAGTTTGTTTATTATTTCTCTATTTAAGCCAAGACTATTGAAGGCTTAATGACGTAGAATTTATGTAATCTGATTTTGAGACTCTTTGAAGACTAAAAGTTAATTGAAGAACCTATTTCATTTCAATTTCATGTTCATGTTCATGCTTGGTTGATCTACTGAAGTTGTTGTAGTTGATATTTCTTCTAGTGTGCAAGGCAAGGGTGGAGGGCCCCCACACCAAGCTAAGTGCACTTCTTGGTTAAATTTTCATAGTTTTCATAAATTTGTTCTTGTTTCAAATGTATTTAGATGTGTGATGATTGTTGAATGGATATTGGCTTAATTATAATCTACATATGAAGGGACACACAGGAATTTAAAGGGGATGATCTTCTGTTGATTCACCATCCTTGGCTGAATCGGAGACCATTGTAACGTGGGTCTCCCCATCCGTTCCCAAGTCTGTTTAGGTAGGACATTCACATCTAACTCCAGGTCCAAAATAACCTGATCCATTTCATACTCTTCTATCTATGCGGTCAGTCTCGTCTCTTGTCCCATCCTTGTTTTATGCTTACCTATCTTTCACAATACGCTGGCTCAGTCGTGGTTTTTCCGGTGCATCTATATATGAGCTCCTGTAGCCCTTTCACAGCCTTGCTATCGTGCAGTAGCTTCATGCAGGTCTCCAAGAAAGTTGTAAGCATAAAAGGATCCATCTCCTAATCAGGATTATCCTTGCTTCTGGAGGTGGAGGCCTCAACAAAGCTCTTCTTCACCTCCATGAATGTTTCACATGCGCACGTATCTTTGCTATCAGTGTAGGCTAGTCTTCCGTTTCATGATCAAACAAAGTGCAATACTTACATGACAGACGTGTTGGGCTAGTGCAATCACAGGCATAGTGTCCTGGCCCTCCACAATTGTAGCAGATCAATTGTCCCCAACCTCTACCAGGTTCTCCTCCGCCTTAGCCTCGTATGCGCCCCTGAAATCTTGTTCACGCCATCCATGCGCTCTAGTCAGGGGGCCGCGTTTTGGCCTAAACCCTGTAGGTAGGTAATCTATCCATCATCAACTCATATCTTCTACAGTTGCACTTATCATGCCCTAGCGACCTACAAAAGTTGCAGAACAGTTGTTGTGGTGCATGTACAAACTTCTGCAACAAATGATAGTTATATGTGGCATGTTTTCTTGCTACCTGGCATATAGAGCACCATAATGCAGGCCCCATGCTCGGTCCTACTTAAGCTTCTGACCTCAAAGGCATTGGTCCTCCTCCTGTAAGGTATTTTGCAAAGACCGAATAATGGTCTTTGTCATGCCCCTTACTCTTGCATTTTAGACACCATACCTCTTCACGCACCTCTGGTCAAACTGTCATGCCCTGCTTCAAGCTTTGCATCTCAAGGCAAACATTCTTCAAATGCGAATGGGTCTGCTGAACCCCCAGATTTGGATCTTGCATCGGTGTTTCATGCAACCTCATTGCGATCTCCAAGGCCTCTACCTAAGTTGTTATCTTCTGTTGTGACAGCGCAACCCTTAACTGTGGTAGAGCCACAAACCACTCACGATGTTGTCCATATGTTAGGTTCATGTTAACTTCGCGGATTGTACACTTCAACCTTTGATCGAGTTCCTAGGGTATCTCACCTGTTTTCATCACGATTTCTTTGAACCCCACAGTAGACTGTGCTTCAGATGTAGGCCTATTGATTTCTCTATTCAATGTTGTCTGGATGTCTGCCACTCCAGAATTCGGGTTATCATTAGCGTACTTGATAAACTGAGTTAGCGCATGATCCTGCAGAGCACTAACCAATGTTGCCTTCTTCATGTTGTCATCTGTAATGCCCTGATCTTCCCATACAGCTTTCACAACGAACCAAAATTTGTCCGAGTCCTCATTCCCCAAGCCTTTGAACAAAGGTAGCTTCACGGAATTTTCCATACTGAACTGCGGTAGAGGTGGAGGTGGTACAAGTGAAGTCAGAGGTGATGGTGGTGAATTTGGAGGTAGTGTGGGTGGAGGTGGTATTTGCGGGAATCCTTGCCTTATTAACTAAATAGCACTTTGCATAGAAACCTGGGTTATTCCCTCTTTGTCACCTCGCCGAGGTGAAATCAACGGACTATATTCAACACCCTTTTTCCCTTCATTTCTCTAATTTTTTCCACTTCGCGTAGACATGAACATCAAGGTGCCTGCATAATCCATTTTTCACATAATAACATTTTAATCCAGGTATTCAAAAATTTCATGTACTTACCTCGTGGTCCTTTGAAAAAGCGTCGCTCTGCCTTGCTGTAACTGATTGAGGTGTCGACCTCACATTCAGTTACAAATCCTCCTATGACACGATCGATCCAATGATCAATAGTGCGGATGATCTTATCCTCTGATGCTTCCAACCTTCGCACTAGCTCCAAGGTCCACACAATAGGACCATCAAATTTCCACCTTCCTTGGCTATCTACTAGCTTCACGATCCACTCGTATAGCTCAATCGGAAAGGAGCAGAAAAAGATCTCGTGGATCTATATATATAGGTACCTGTCTAGCCACTATTCTTTTGTCAATCATGGGTTTTTGTTATCCTGGGCTGTGAATTTGTGGATCTTCCTATCCAACCAGCCTCCAATCTCTTTCTTAGTCGGATTCCAATGATACAACATCACACTTAGGCAGATTCCAGTCCTGGCAACAGAACCATTTGTTGGCTTGAGGGGGCCTGACCCAGGTTTAGCATTAATTAGCCAAACAAATCCCTACACTATTGTCCCTTTCGGCATCAGCTCGTGGAGCGCAAACCGAAGTCTCACCCTAAGCTCTCTTATGGCCCCCTGTGGAAAGAAAACAACAAGTGGGAGAATGTTAGGTTGTGTTTTATTCTTTCAACGTAGTTAACAGGGTGTTTGAGGGGTACCCATAACCCCACTTTATGGGGTCCGGGGCAGCACCCCGGAAAATTTTGGTTTTGGAACCTATGTTAGGTTGGGCGGACCCACCTATGGTTTTGTGCATGATTTTCGCACATTTTTTTGGACGTGATGGTTTTCGGTCCATGGTATTGGATGCTTCGACATGTATAAATATGTATTATAGCATTGAAAGGAACATAATGAAAAATCAAGTTGGTAGTCTCGGTTTTGGGATCCAGGGAAAAATCTCTATGTATATGTGTTTTATGTGTTATGCTCTCACATTGTTTATTTTTTGTGTTTTAGAATTCATATACAGGTAATTTTTGTATGGGGTTAAAACCTACATTTGGTATCAAAGTTGTTTTGGCTTCAAGGGGATGCCTTTGTTGTTGAGGGGTTTCGCTTGGGCCTGTGGTAGACCCTGTGCAGTGGGAGATCTACGAGATCAGTTCTAGTGGTAAAAGAAGATGGCAAGCAATGGAAAGATAGAGATCAAGAAATTTAATGGTCAGAGTTTTGAGTTGTGGAAACTCAAGATGGAGGATTTGTTGGTGGTTAAAGATCAGTGGATCGTGGTAGATCGGGGTACTAAACCAACGGGAGTGTCCAATGAAGAATGGAAGAATTTGGATCGGAAGGCAAAGAGCACAATACGATTGTGTGTCTCAGATTCAATATTGCTAAATGTATCAGGGGAAGCTATGACGAAGGCTTTGTGGGACAAGTTAGGGACTTTGTACCAATCTAAGTCTCTGGTGAATAAATTGTTCCTGTGGAAAAAAACTGTATAACCTAAGGATGAAAGATGGAGACTCGGTGACAGAGCATCTGAACGCATTTAATATTATGGTAAGCCAGTTAGCATCTGTTGATATTAAAATTTCAGATGAACATAAGTGCATCATTTTGTTGTGTTCTCTACCAGATTCGTGGGATAGTCTGGTTATTGCAATAGGTAGCAATTCCACTACCTTGCAGTTTGATGAAATAGTCTCATCCTTGCTAACGGCGGAGATGAGACAAAAAAATATGGAGAGCCAGAATGGTGATGCCTTATCTGTATGAGGACGGCCCCAGAACAGAAACAAAAATAAGTCATCGAGTGGCAGATCTAAATCTCTAGGAAAACCTGTAAAGGTGGTGTGCTGGAAATGCAGAAAGGAAGGGCACAACAAAAGGGACTGTAAATCTAAGCTCCTGTTAAAGGAAAGGGATCTGATGATGCTCCTTCTACAGAGGTGAAAACCACCTCAGATGAAGCTGGGGATGTGTACTTGGCTTCTTCAAGTACACATGTAGATCATGAGGCATGGTTGATGGACTCAAGTGCATCCTTTCACTTCACTCCCCATAGAGAGTGGTTCTGCGAGTATGAAAAATACGATGGTGGTGATGTCTTCTTGGGGGATGATAGGAAGGCTAGAATCGTTGGTCATGGAAAAGTAAAGTTAAATTTGCAAGGTGGAAGGGTTAGAACACTTCCGAGTGTTTTGCATATTCCTACATTGGCCAAAAATCTGAATTTTGTAAGCAAGTTGGATGATGCAGCTGTAAAAACAGTGTTCGAGCAGGATACCTGCAAGATGGTTCTGGGAGCACTGGTATTGATGGGGGGAGTTTGGATTGGAATTTTGTACAAGCTGCAAGGTAGCATAGTTGTTGATGGGTGCAACAGTTTTGTGGTTCCTGAAAGTGGAGCAGAAAATCTAGTGGTCTCTGAAGAGAAGACCATGTTGTGGCATCAAAGGCTTGGACAAATTGGAGAGAAAAGCCTTCCAATACTTCATGGTAAAGGTATGGTAGAAGGTATGAGTAATAGCTCTCTGGATTTTGATTTCTGTGAAAATTGTGTATATGGGAAGAAAAATCGGGTGAGCTTCCCCTCTGGTGGTAAGAGGGCGAAACATATAGTAGAGCTTGTGCATAGTGATGTGTTTGGACCTGTGAAGGTTCCATCACTGGGTAAGTCTGTGTACTATGTATCATTTATAGATGACTTCTCAAGGAATACATGGATATATTTCCTAAGAAGAAATCTGAAGTCTTTGACAGGTTTAAAGAATTTAAGGCTCTGGTGGAAAACCAGACAAAGAATAAGATAAAGGTGCCGAGGACAGATAACGATGGAGAGTTTTGTAGCAAGGAATTTGAAGAATTTTGTAAGAAGTGTGGTATACCATGATAGAATACTACTCCATACACACCTGAGAAAAATGGAGTTGCAGAAAGAATGAACAAGAAATTGATGGAAAGGGCAAGAAGCATGTTGAGTAGTGCTGGATTAGGGAAAGAATTTTTGGCAGAGGCAGTGCAGAGGGCATGTTACCTGGTCAACAGATCACCTTCATAAGCGTTGGAGGATAAGACTCCACAAGAGGTATGGACTAGTACGAAACCCTCTCTTTCACATCTGAGAGTATTTGGATGTGATGCATATGTACATGTTCCAAAGGAGAAAAGAACAAAGTTGGATAGTAAATTTGAAAGTGTTATAAGCTTTGGAACCCAGTAACAAGGAAGGTTGTGTACAGCTGAGATGTGGTGTTCAGAGAGGTGAAAGATGTTATTAAACATGAAGTCCCATCAAGGAACCTGAGAAGATAGTGTTTGAGCTAAAGGATAAAGAATCAAACTCTATAGCAGAAGAGGAATTGGAAGATGAAGAGCCACAAACTCTGGTTGTGAGAATATTAGTTCGAGAAAGAAGCAACCAGAAAGGTATAGTCTATCTGCTCTCTTTTCAAATTTTTCTTTATCTATTACTGATGATGATCCCAGAACTATGAAGGAAGCAGTAGATTCAGAGGATGGAAAACTCTAGAAAGAGGCCATGGTTGATGAAATGGCATCTTTGCATAAAAATGATGCTTGGGATCTGGTGGAGTTATTCCCAAGTGTCGGAAATTGATTTTTTCCCCTGTTGCCAAGGTAACTTCTATTAGATTACTTTTATCTGTTGTTGTTGTTTTTTATTTTGAGGTAGAACAGATGGATGTGGCATTTCTTCGTGGGGATCTAGAAGAGGAAATATACATGAAGCAACCTGAAGGCTTTGCGGTGAAGGGTAAGAAAGAACTATTATGCAAGTTAAAGAAGTCTTTGTATGGGTTAAAACAGTCACCAAGGACGTGGTATCAGAAATTTGATACATTTAAACGAGGACTTGGCTTCACCAAAAGAAAAGCATATCACTGTGTGTATTTTAAATTAATTGGTGATCGTGTTATTTATTTGGTCTTGTATGTGGATGATATGTTGTTGGTTGGAAACAACAAAGAAATTATCCAAGATTTGAAGACCCATTTGTCCTCCAAATTCGACATGAAAGATATTGGTGCTGCAAACTATATTTTGGGCACAGAAATTAAAGGAGATCAAGCAAAGAGGAAGCTTTGGCTAAACCAGAGGAAGTATGTTGAGACAATACTGCAGAGGTTTAATATGCAGGATAGTAAACCGATGAAGGTTCCTATTCCTGTAGGTGTGAGCTTATCTGTTGAACAGTGTCCCCAGAAACAAGAAGAGGAAGAGGACATGCCCCATGTTCCACATGCAAGTGCAGTTGGTAGCCTGATGTATGCAATGGTCTGTACTAGACCAAACATTGCACATGCAGTGGAAGTATTGAGCAGGTTTATGTCAAAACCAGGAAAGGAGCATTGGACTGTAGTGAAGTGGGTTTTCAGGTATTTGCGTGGCACTAGTGATTATGGTTTGTGCTACCAAAGAAGACCAGGATTGGACAGAGTGTTGGAGATCTGGATCAGAGAAGATCTACAAGTGGGTATGTGTTTAACCTATTTGGAGGTGCAGTCAGTTGGATGAGTAATAAACAATTTGTAGTGGCACTATCAACTACAGATGCAGAATACATGGCAGCCACTCATGCAAGCAAGGAATTAGTTTGGTTGCAGATATTGTTTTCAAATATGGGGTTAGTACAGGGAGCTATAAGGATAGACTATGACAGCCAAAGTGAAATTTTCTTGGCAAAGAACCCTGCATATCATTCAAAGACAAAACACATTGATGTTCAGTATCACTTTGTGAGGGATATGATAGAAGACAAAAAGGTGTTGCTGGTAAAGGTGGACATTTTGAAGAATACTGTAGATGCATTGACAAAATCTGTGAGCTCTGAGAAGTTCTCTTGGTGTAGAGAAACAATGGGTGTTGCAGGGTTGGATAAATGACTAAGCTCTCTTGTGGCCTCCTATGGAAAGAAAACAACAAGTGGGATAATGTTGGGTTGTGTTATATTCTTTCCACATAGTTAACAGGGGGTTTGACGAGTACCCATAACCCCAGTTTATGGGGTTTGGGAACCTATGTTAGGTTGGGCGGACCCACCTATGTTTTTGTGCATGATTTTCACACATGTTTTTGAATGCGATGGTTTTCAGCCCATGGTTTTGGATGCGATGGTTTTCGGTCCATGGTATTGGATGCTTTGGCATGTATAAATATGTATTATAACATTGAAAGGAGCATAATGAAAAATCAAGTTGGTAGTCCCAGTTTTGGGATCTAGTGAAAAATCTCTGTGTATATGTGTTTTATGTGTTATGCTCTCGCATTGTTTATTTTATGTGTTTTAGAATTCGTATGCAGGTAATTTTTGTATGGGGTTAAAACCTACAATTATCCTCCTTGTCTTCTTCAAGCTCCTCAGGTGGATAAGGTGGGTGATTATCTGGGATTGATCTCTTGGATTTCCACAGCATAAGCATGATAGGTTGTCTCCCCACTATAAACCTGGTGTACACGCTTATTGTTTCGATTCATATTTGGTTGAGCAGGCACTTGAGGTTTCTTAGGTGGGGTATGGTGAGGGATATGTGGTTGAGGTTGAGGTGGAGGCAATAAAGCAGGAGGTTGGGTTGTTTGAGGCCTCCACCCTTATGATAGGCTGCCCCATTGGCAAGATTAAGGTGGATATGGCTAGAAAGGAGGGTTAATAAGTTGAGGAGGATATTGAGGAGTATAAGGCCAAGGACGAGGTGTGGGCCATGATGGATAAGTGGAAGGGTACCAAAGCTAGAAAGTGCATTATGATTTGTATTGTAATGAGGATAATTCACACTTTACATGCCATGTTGATATGGTTGAGGGCCTTGAGGCCTCCTTTGGTTAATTCAAAAGAGTGAAGGGAACTCTACATGAATGGTTCATGAGGCACAATACTTGCTAAGGTTTTGCAAATGGGGTAGCAAGCTAAGTGAGCTTGATTGTGGGGAAAACTCCACATTTAAGCACACTTGAGCTAGAGGCGATCTAGGATGGGTGACCTCCCGGGAAGTCCTGGTTACCGAGTGCAAGCCCCGGAAGTGATGATTGATGCTATGTTATTCATTTCACTAGTTTTAATCCCACTTCTTCACCCCTGTGAGCATAACCCTATGCAATGAGTGCTAAGTGGACTATTCAAAAATCATGAGCAATTAGTCATCTACGACTACCTCTCATCGAAATGGTCATAGATGAATGACTTACTTAACGCAGTTGAATCCCAAAATGATATCTAACATAATGCACTGTGAAAACCCCAATACTTAATTCAAAATAGTGAAGGGAACTCTACATGAATGGTTCATGAGGCACAATACTTGTTAAGGTTTTGCAAATGGGGTAACAAGCTAAGTGGGCTTGACTGTGGGGAAAACTCCACAGTTAAGCACACTTGAGCCAGAGGCGATCTGGGATGGGTGACCTCCCGAGAAGTCCTGGTTACGGGTGCAAGCCCTGGAAGTGATGATTGATCCTATGTGATTCATTTGACTAGTTTCAATCCCACTTCTTCACCCTTGTGAGCATCACCCGATGCAATGAGTGCTAAGCGGACTATTCAAAAATCATGAGAAATTAGTCAGCTACAACTACCTCTCATGGAAATAGTCATAGATGAATGACTTACTTAATGCAATTGAATCCCAAAATGATATTTAATATAATGCACTATGAAAACCCCAATACTTAATTCAAAAGAGTGAAGGGAACTCTACATGAATGGTTCATGAGGCACAATACTTGCTAAGGTTTTGAAAATGAGGTAGCAAGCTAAGTGGGCTTGATTGTGGGGAAAACTCCACAGTTAAGTGCGCTTGATCTAGAGGCAATTTGGGATGGGTGGCCTCTTGGGAAGTCCTAGTTACCGGGTGCAAGCCCCAGAAATGATGATTGATGCTTTGTGATTCATTTCACTAGTTTCAATCCCACTTCTTCACCCTTGTGAACATCACCCGATGCAATGAGTGCTAAGTGGACTATTCAAAAATAATGAGAAATTAGTTAGCTATGACTACCTCTCATGGAAATGGTCATAGATGAATGACTTACTTAACGCAGTTGAATCCCAAAATGATATCTAATATAATGCATTGCGAAAATCCCAATATCTAATTCTACTTGTTGTCTTGTGTTTGCAGTGAGGAAAATATGGGGTTGGAGTGGTCTTGGAATCTTCCTTAATCATGAAATTAGTGCCTGGGGTCCATTATTCAACTTCAAAATGCAAGAGTCAAGTTCTAGAGAAAATATGGTGGGATTTAAGCAGTGCTACATGACTGCTACAGGATGCCTTGTTTTGCTATAGGAGTGGGTCTAAGAGCTTTCTGAGGGAAAGGATGGTATCTTGAGTGGACGAAGGTCAATGAATGTGAATGAAGGGTGTGGGATCCCTTTTCCCAAGCCTAGTACCCCTCATAGGCCTAATTTGCACACAAGTTCATGCCCATGGTGTCCTTCATTGGCCCTGTAAGAGTTATCTTGGTGGCAGAGTTTGAGAGAAGTATGAGGTGTCCAGGAGGAAGATGGAATGTCCTGAGTGGATTTGGATGAGTGCTCCAACCTCTGCAAGTCAACAACAATCCCTGCATACTAATCAAGTACATGCATTAAATGATGAATATTGTAGCAAAATGAATCACAATGGAAAGGATTAGTTGAATTTTATTTCTTTAAGATCCACTCTAACATATGCCTACTCTAATTGCCAAATCAATGCCAATAATTTCTAAGTTGTCGAAACCAAGCATGCATAAGAGTTTCAATCCAAAACTTAACAATTTTCCAAGAAATTATAAACACATGTTTTTGGCTTGTTGTTGTAGATCTTCCAGCTACACTTCCCACACGAGAGGTATTGGTCAAACCTACAAATACATTTTTTGTAATATAATTCCTACTTAAATAAGGAAAGAAATGCAATGACTTGAACAAGAATAAGGAAATAATATAGGAGAGGGACCGAAGACTCTAGGTTGGGCCCAAACCCAAGGGTTTCAGCTCTCCAAAGTTAATTCAGATGTAGGCCAACAGAAAAACTTTCATTAACAGAAAATGAGAGTATATACATCATATGGGATATTAAAATAATAGTATCTAGCACTAATCTCTCAGTAGCTACTCTTATCTTCAACAAAAGTTCGAATCCTAATGAGCCTTTAGGATTTTTTATTTATAAAAAAAGTAGTTGAGAGCAACTCCCTTGAAAGGAGGATTTCTTCCCTCCAAAATCTCGAAATTGTAGATATGGTTCCCTTGTATATTCACATGCACTTGAGTTCCTTGACTTCTAGTGAGTTCGAGTTGTTGGTGAGGAATCTTTGATCTCAAGCCAATTTGGAGAGTTAATGTAGTGTCTATATTCTCTCTAGATATCTCCAATCAGCTCCTGCATAGTAAATATCTCCAAAAATGGTTCTTTTGCCTACATATTAATCACATTAGGCCATGAAATATGAAAATCACCCTTTAGTCTTCCTACTAAGCATATTATGGTTAAAAATGAAAATGAATGTGAGAAAATGAGAGTTTTAAGGGTTGGAGGATAGCACAATGTACCTCAAAATATACCTATTTATGGGACCCATCAATAACATTGCTTTAGTTGTATCTTTATTGCATTGGACAATATTGCTTCTTCCATATATTTATTACTTCATTTAGATGGAGGGATTGCTTCATTTGTTATTGAGACAAGCACAACCACATTAATATCCTTATATCTTTATCGCTTCATTAAGATTAACACAAACACATTAATAAATTTAGTGGTTGATATATGTTGATTGGGTGTCTTTAGCTTTTGAAGGGTGGAGAATAACCCCTATGGGTATATATCAACCACTTACTTATTAATATGGTGGTTATGCTAGTTCATATTAGGGACAAGATGAAGAGAGGAAAAGCAAAGTTGGATGTGGAAAAGAGTGGGAATCCATACTATGTGCTGGAAAACAACCATGAAAGTTGGGAATTACTATAAGAAATAGGTTGTGATGGTTGTCAAGAGTCTAGTTGAGACATTTCCCTAGAGTATGTGTAAATGTTGTTGTGACGACTCCATTTATAGCTGGATTTCCTAGAGCTCCTAGCTTGGAGATCATTGGTTGATCTGTGTTGGATCCTTGGAGGGGATGGAGATTGTATGAGTGATTGAAGTTCATAGAATAAAATATCATCACTTAGGTTGTAAAAGTTGATGGGGAAGAGAGTCGAGTGGTTAGATTATTATAGGAGTCATGTCGCTATGAATTTATTAGGTATTGGGTTATATTTGTGTATTTTAGGCAGCCATAAGAGTCTGTTTATCCGTGTTAACTTGTAGCTCCAGCTTGAGAGTCATATGTTGCAAATAGGAATAGTACAACAATGCTTATGGTCAGGTGGAACATCTAACATATGTAGCCATTTGTGTATTCATTCATAAGGATAATGTACAAATAACTCAAAATTCGCAACTAATAATGAAATCAAACTGAGATCAATAAACACAAATTTCTTCTACTCAATATGCGGAAAGGAAAACATACAATAGAAACACGTGCAATCATCCAATCACAATGAACATAGTATTTTTACTATGGAATCTGACTCGGAAAAACCCCTCCTTTGTTTGTATTATATCATATGAGAATATTGATCTATTACAAAGACAACTCCAATCCTTGAAGCTCAACCTGCACTGCAATACTGATCTATTCCTCCTGAATCTGCTCTGGAAAATACTTAGCCAAATATATGCCTCCAACTCTTCTTATTTCCTTGCACAATTCTTGAGGAAATTAGCTCCTAAAGAATACGAAAAGCTCTTATTTTCTTGTGTGATTCCCAAGATAAATGCCTCACCTGCTACGTCCAAAAATTTTACACTCACTAGTATATAATAATAAATACAATAATGCCTTTTCTCTCCACTCAACTAGGAAATTCAAATTACATGCATGACAAGGGATAGTTTTATTAAATTGACTAGTTAACTAAGAGATCATTGAGTTAACAACAATTACAACTACTCAATTGAACTCTTACTAATTGTATTCATGACTAGAGCTCAAATAACTGAGTTTCACT
Organism: Pinus taeda; assembly: GCA_000404065.3. Classification (NCBI taxonomy): domain Eukaryota; kingdom Viridiplantae; phylum Streptophyta; class Pinopsida; order Pinales; family Pinaceae; genus Pinus; species Pinus taeda. Next base: position 608 of record APFE031522571.1, on the reverse strand, counting down.
AATTATAACTCCACTAGATTGCTATATCTTAGCAATTAACTGATGCACAACTCTACTTCTTGCCCACAAATTTGAATTAATTGACTTAACTAAGTGACTTGGCCATGTCACTCCTACTAATTGTAACTCAAGTCATCTTGCTTATGTGGAAATTCAAATTTCCCCATTTGACTAAGCCACGAGTTAAATGAAGCATTTTCTTGCTACAATTTAACAAATAAATGTTATGGTCACTATTCTTATATATTGGGTTAACGTTATGTTTGACTATTGCATTTATTATGTGTTTTTGTGTTTAAATATTGTTATGTTTGAGGAACAATATGTATTTATAATTTGAGGTTAATGGTAGTTGTGTGAGCCTATATGTCATGTTGCACACATCCATTTTAAATTGGAGCTAGAGTATGTTAATTTGATTTATTAACAATAATTCCAAGTACCTTGTATCCCCAATAGAGCACCATGGATGTTGGGCACATCTAACCTATGACTCAAGCAATAAGGGAATATATTCCCAAGTCTTAGCTAAATCATGTTGGATTTTAACACACCCCTCATTGGGAATTGATCACGTGGACTAAATGCCACTCTGGGATCTAACTTGG
>APFE031522563.1:22908-38537 GCA_000404065.3 Pinus taeda | reverse complement strand
CAGCGAAACCCTAGAATCCAAAGCTCTGATACCAAATGTTATGAAACCAGCTCAAGAAAGATAGAAAAGATAGATCAACGCCTTAGAATTCAGCCTCTTCGAGGGGGCAACCTCCTTTACATTACATAAATTCTTGGATGATTCAAATGACAAAACCTCCTTTCTATATATAGGAGTCTAAGGAGTCACAATATAATCTAGTCGACCTAACAGTAATAATATAAAGCCACAAAAATAACAATAGAGGGATTCTATGGGGCACAGTAATAACAATATGGGGGCAATAGGGGCACAACAATATTAACAAGGGGTATAACTACAATAGTAATGGGGTAATCACTAGTATTATAGGGACCCAACAAAGGGCTAGGATTGAGCGGATGGTGGTGTATCGAGCAACAGGTGCAAATATCTCATCATAATCCACACCTTCCTTTTGAGAGAAACCTCGAGCAACAAAGCGAGCCGTATACTTTTCAGCACTCCCATCAGCTTCATGCTTTATTTTGTAAAGCCACTTTGAGGTGACAACTGTTTTGTCCTAAGGTCTGGGGACCACATCCCAAACATCGTTGTTCATGATGGATTCGTATTCATCATCCATAACATCCTTCCATACTTGATGCTTCACGGCTTCTTCAAATGATGAAGGCTCATTTTGAATGATGGTGCTCATAATGGTCAAATATCCTTGATACTTGGTTGGCTTTTTACTTTCACGGAAAGTCCCTTTGGGTGCAATATGTCCTTCGATATCATCAAGTGTCCCCCTGAGCCATGAGGGCCTCTTCTTAGAAGAGGAAGGCTCTTGCGTAGGGGGATCAATAGGATCCATAGGTTCTTCCACATCGGGCATCGCCTCATCTTCCTTCTCATTGGGCTTCCTGGTGTTAGCTTCTTTATCTTTCCTTAGAATAGGAAGATTGTCAACCTTGCTAAAGTCATATCTTCGTCAAAGGTAACATCATGACTTATCTCGACTTCCCTTTGACAAGCCACATAGATTTTATAACCCTTAGAATTTTTTCTATAGCCCACGAAGATCCCCTTCTTTCCGGATGCACCCAATTTGCTTCTTTTCTCTTTCGGCACATGAAAATATACGGACTTCCAAAAATTCTAAAATGAGATACATCGGGTTTCTTACCAGTGAACATTTCTTTGGGAGTCTTGGAATCCGATGCTTGATGAGGGCATCGGTTTTGAACATATACGAAGCCTTTGGTCATGGAGCATGGAACGAACAACTTCCAAAATCGTTCGGTTCTTCCTTTAAGCCACACCGTTCTGCTCAGGAGTGTATGGTGTTGTGGTCTCCCTCTTAATGTCAGCTTCCTTGCAAAAGTCATGGAACTCATTGGATTCATACTCGGTCCCATTATCAGTCCTTAAGATTTTGATCCTCTTCTCGGTTTGATTCTTGATCAAGGCTTTGAAGTGACGGAACAAGGAGAACACTTCACCCGAAGTATATCCAAGTCTTGCGAGAATAATCATCTATAAAAGTGAGATAATATAGATATCCTCCCAAAGAGTTCACAAGCATCATACCAGATATTTCGGAGTGAACCAACTGCAAAATGTCAAAGGACTTGCTATGGCTAGAGGGGAATGGTTCCCTTTTGAGCTTTCCTTCGGCACATCCCAAACATACACCTTCATGCTCTATTTTGAACTTGGGCATCCCTGTCACCATTTGTCTCACATTGGGTAGAGCCTTATAATGAAGGTGGGCAAACCTCCGGTGCCATAGTTCAGACTGAAAAGATGTGTTACAAGACATGACTCCCAACGGAATTCCTCCAACTTGCTTTAAAGAGTCAACTCGAAACCCAAGAGTGAAAGCATGTTTAAAATTCTTTTTCCACACACGTACCTTGCCATCGATGAAGGCCACTTTGTAGCCTTTGTCTTCCATAGCTAGAATGGACATTGGGTTCTTCCTAAGATCAGGTACATATAGGACTTCTTGCAAATGGATCATGTTACCCTGATTTAATTGAAGAGTAACATTCCCTACACCCTTTACGGGATAGGTGGAATTGTCTCCAAGAATAATCTCCAAGTTTGTCTCTTTCTCTATCAGATTAGAGAGAGCTTCCTTATAACTAGTGAAGTGCCTTGAGGCACCACTTTCAATAAGCCAATTGCCCAAGGAATCCGGAGGGGAGGTAGTGGAGAGGGCCGATATCAGATAATATTCATCTTTCTTATTGTTAACAACATTGATTCATACCTGGAGTTCCTTGCTTTCTTGGAGGGTTGACCACTTTCTTGATTTCTTGCATTCCTCTTTCCTTTGCCATTGAACCTGCCATTCCTTTGATTGTGGTTAGAGTTGCCCTGGGAGTGATTTTTATCATCGTCATGTGATGTGTCCTTTCTATTTGGACACTCCCCCGCATAATGGCCAAATTTATTGCAAACGAAGCATTTTCCCTTCCTTCCACCTTTCGATCCGATCTTTCCTTTGAAGTGACCTTTAGACCCAAAATTATTTCTCCTTTTGGCTTGAGAAGAGAAAGTAGTGGGATTGCCTTTGCCTGAAGGCATTTCTTGCTCCGCCATTCTTGTCTCTTCTTGAATGCATCTCGCCATCAATTCCTCAAATCTCGGAATTAGATCATTGTTGAGAAGAGTGGTTCTAAATACATACCATTCGGATGGGAGCCCTCTAAGGGTAGTGATAGTTAGTCCCTTGTCAGAAATTACTTCTCCAATTGATAGGAGATCATTCTTGATCTCAGTTATCCTTAAGAAGTAGGATTGAATATTCTCGTCCTTGCCCTTCTTAATATCCTTTAGCTTGTTTTTGAGGAACAAAACTTGATTTGCATCACTAACTTTAAACAAGCTTACCGTCTGTCGTAGATCTCCTTGGAGGTGTTCAACTCGGAAATGTAGGCCACCAAACGCTTGTCAATAGAGTCCCGGATGATCTTCTTTGCTTTGACTTCACCCTTAGTGTACTTGTTTCTTGTAGCAGCTGGTTCATTTGATGGAGGCTCCGTAATTCTGCCCCTCACATAGTCCAACACTTCTTGCTCTTCAAATGTCAGATCAAGAGACATCTTCCATTTGTGATAGTCAGACTTCTCACGGAGTTTGTCTTCAGCGAGGAAGTGTGTTGAGGAACCCATGAAGCCTTTGACTTTTTCCAACTGTTTTCGGTGATTGCTCTTGCTCTTGCTTGGGCTTTGTCTTCACCTAAGCTCTGATACCATGTTAATTTATGGTATGTTCTATGCTTAAGAGCAATTTACTTCTATTCTTCTTATTGGTACAATATCAATTTCTAGTATGCAATCACATCAACATGATAGTAAAATGTAGATAGAACATAAATGTAAACAACAAAAGACAAGTCAAGACAAGAGACACAAGATGTGGCCCCAGATAGTGACAAACCCCAATGTGGGAAAACCCTTTGATCAATTCTTCTAGATTCTTCAATAATTTAGCAAAGAGCGAGAGTACAATATCACAAATCTGTGATTTACAACAACAATAATGATAACCCTTGAACAACTATGACAAGGCTGATCAATCAATGCCAAATGTCCTCAAGATAATCTAGGAGAACTCGGCCTCCAATATCAGTAGATACTAGCCCAAATCAGTGAATGGAAGGAGGTCAAAACAACAGTTAATGCTACAACAAAACTCCAACCAACCCTAACAAGTCAACGCAGTCCCAAATATGTCCTCCAACAGGTCAACGCAGGTTGTCCAGCAATGCGGCTAGCCTAGGAGAGGCTACCCACACAAATCTGCAGTCAAGGGAGCCTATACGCTGGTCAATGCAGTCCCTTAGCACCCAAAACGAAGTTGCTACACCTTCCTGTGTCCTCCTACAGCTGCTGGCCTAACTGCATCCTTCCTCCCACGTGAGAGAGAGAGCCTTCTTCCTCCTTCGCATACCCAAGAGACAAGGAGAGAGAAGAGATGTGAAGATGAGATGATTGTGCTAATGCCTCAAGGTCTCTTCTATTTATATGCCACGTTGAGGTTTAGCTGGGGGTGTGTAACACAATTTTACTTGCTGGCCGACCTTGACAAATTGTCAAGAAATACAAATAAATTCATATCTCCGCGAATACATGTCAGAATCAGATAATCGTTAGATCAATCTTACACCTCTCGACGAGAGGAATTCACGAAAAATATCATCTACCATAAATAAGATGACCCACATGGAGTTTGGCCCTAGTTGCCAAGTTTAACAGACAACTATACCTATTATAGTGTCAAGGACAACAGGGGAAATTCAATTTAGAAGAGCCCCCCAAACTCAAATTTTGCAAAGACCAAATATTGATCAACAAATCCAACCCCCATTGATGATTGATGATCAACAACCAGAAGTCATTGGCCCTTTGATTTCTGAAGATATAAATAATCTGGATCATTCATCTTTACAAAATGCTATTGTCTCTGCCCCTTTAAATCAGTCTTCTCAAGATCAAGAAGAGTCTCAAATTTCAAAATATTAGGCCTTTTCTAAGTTTTTAATTGCAGAGTTGAATAGAAGATACGATTTATGGCCTAGGGCAGGGCCTGGTAGACCTCCAAAAAGCCCCATTGTAAATGAACCTCAAATCAAATCCACCTCAAATCAAACAATAACAATTCAACCATTGAATCAAACAACTGAAACAACTTTAATTGATAAAACTGTTTTAACCACTTTCAATGTTGAAAGGGAACTGGAAAGAGTTAAAATACCCATTCCTTTATCTGAACTTTGAAAGAATCCAAGGTATAAAAACCAAGTTTCCAAATGGATCCAGTCATCGAGTGTTGATGCTGAAGGGGATGTAATAAGCCTACAAGATGAAAAACCTTTTGTAGTCTTTGGTCCCATCTCAGACATGATTGATGAAAATGTACCACCGTTTTATGTGACTTTAAAAATTCATGATTTCTTGTTATATAATTGCATATTAGATTCTAGGGCTTCCCATAATATGATGTCAAAGGTAATCATGGACCAACTGCGATTAGAGGTCACTAGAACTTATCATGATCTTTACACTTTTGACTCCAAGAAAGTACCCAGTCTTGGACTTATAAAAGATCTAGTAGTTACTTTAGCTTAGATCCTTGTTAAGAGTGTGGTTTTAGACATTGTAATCACTGACATCCCTCCGAAATTTGGCATGTTATTATCAAGATCTTGTTGTGCCAAATTAGGAGGAAGCCTTCAAATGGACATGTCTTATGCTACATTTCTTGTATATGGGGGTGAGCATCTCAGATTATACAAAGAAGTAAGATTATTGAATACTTTTTGTCAATTTGATCAAGCCAGGAATCATCCTATTTATGCAGTAGATCAAAATTTTGGATGTTTTGAATTATCATCAAATAACTCAAAAACATTAGTAGCTTACTATTGAAAACATTGTTGACAAGCCTAAAACCATCAACATTGATATTTGGAAATTGTACTTTGATGGTTCTTGCTCAAAGGAAGGAGCAAGAACTGGAATTGTATTAATTTCACCAGACAAAGAAAATATTACCCAATCCTATAAGCTTGAATTTGATGTAACTAATAATGTAGCAGAGTATAAAGCTTCCTGCTTGGATTGGAATTAGCAAGAAGTCTTAAGGTGCAGTATCTAAGTGTATTTAGTGACTCAGAACTTATTGTCAAACAAGTAAGGAATCTTTGTCAAACTAAACACCCTAGACTTAGATCTTATAGGAATGAGATTTGGGATTCAATAGATAATTTCTTTTCAACATTCAACATCACTGTTATTCTTAGAGATCAAAACATTCATACAGATTCCTTGGCTGTGCAACAAAGGAAAGATGAAACTCAGCAAAGGTAGAGGATTGTTTCTAGGGCTAGAAACAGTCACACGTTCGAAGAGAAGGAGAAGAAATTGTGGATATAACATCAGTAGCATTTCAGTGCAAGATTCGTTGGTGTTTGGGCTAGATATTAGGCCTACAAGGCCTCCTAAGTCAAGCGAAGAAGTCTCTCTCTCTAGCGAAGTTGAAAGGACCCTAATTCACTAAGGGTACCCTCCACACGTGGGAAACTAGGGCAACAGAACAAAAGTACACCCATACACCCATATCTCAAGAAGGATCTTGTTTGGTCAGCAAAAGAAGAAGTCTACTTGATAAAAGGATAGAAGAGGAACATCTCATCTAGAAGGCTCACTCAAGGAAGGTCTATCTCTAGACAAGAAACAAAGGAGGATGAAGTGCTGGGGAGCAAAGTGCCGGAAGGAGGAAGTCTATGTGCTAGGGAACCAAGTGCAAAAAAGAGGAAGGACTTGACTTATGCTTGGAGGACATCCTAGTCAAGGGCTAGGGTTTGGCATTGATCAATAAGAAACTTCAATAAGAGAAACTTACCGAAGGGTTTTCCTCTTAAGAGAAGAGAGGCTTTGGCCTTGGCAGACAACCAACATCTTGTGTTCTTGTTTTATGTTTTGATAGCAGTTTGATGAAGCACACATACATGCATTAATAAGAAAAGAAGAAGATTAAGCTAACAAAGACAAATTGTAAAAAAACTTCACAAATTGTTATCCTGTCACGAAGAATCATTCTACACTTAATTGCCCTAGATTCTTCAACAAGACGGAACCCACTGTCTCTAGAATCTGCGCAGTGTTGTCCCACAGTGGCCCAGTCTATCTTGCAACCTGAAATTGCGCAGGTATGTCCTCCCGGGACCCCATCCCACAACGGTGCCTTGCATTCAGAAATTGCTCAGTATCGTCCCTCAGCGGCCCAATCTATCTTGCATTCAGAAACTGCGCAGAGGTGTCCTCCCATGGTCCCCATCCCGCAATAGTGCCTTGCATCTCAAAATTGTGCAGTGCTGTCCTCGCTGTCCGGTCTGCCTTACATTCAGAAATTGTGCAGATGTGCCTCCCAGGGCCTCATCCCAGCAACAGTCACTGCCCGCTGAAACTGCACAGATCTATCTCTCAGTGACCACAAGGAAAGATGACATGCTAGATGACTCTCAAGGAGTTGAGGAGAAAGACCAAGGAACCCAGTTATGATAAAAGATCAGGACCGCATGCAAACTCCGTCAGATGCATAACCATCTGGAGGGTAAGTATGGTAAGTAAAGTACATCTTTTGAAATACATCTCTTAGTGTAGCTTGAAGTACTGTTGATCATCGTCATATCATTCTATCTTCAATGACATGCATGTTTGCAAACACTGAAAGTCCTTTCGTGTGTTTCCTTTACATGTCTTGCTCCCTTTCATGTGTTGGGCCAATTGTCGTCTTTGGCATATTGATTTTTGTGCCATGCTTGAGATCTTGTTTTGGTGATTTCGAAGGTTTGTCTTTGTGTGTTTGGGTTGTCTTAGCTATATGAACACCTGTCGCACTAACACACAAAGTTGTAAGCACTGTCGTGCAAGTGTCATCACGGTCGTCTGAAGGTCTAATCTCAAGCGTTGCACTTGTCGCTCTTAGCTTTAAGGTAGTCTCACTTAGCACATGTTTTGTCTTGTTGGTCCATGTTGTCTCGTCATCGAAACATGCTAAGTGTATGATTACAATGTCAGTCGACACAAACTCACTTGCTTTCGACACATAGCCATTTACTTGAAAATCTTCTCGACTGGACAACCTCCTTCAGCCGGATCCTCATTGAGTTGCACTTTGCAGTCTCACCCCTTAGTGACCCTACTCTGTTGCCCATAACTGCGCAGTGCTTGAGGTTGTCCTCTGGGCCAACTGCACTGCACAATCCTGGAAGTGAGCAACCTGTCTGCCTCCTAGAATTGTGCAGAATTTGCCTAAAAGCCTGATCCAAACTGTGCTTCTCGCAATATCAATTATCAAGCCTCCCTTTGGACTGTCGGAAACCTCCACTGCACTGAGACCTGAGGTTGCACTGCTCTCCAAAACTGTGCAGACATGCCCAGCTGATTCCTCTGCTGCCTGCCCCGCATTGCGTTCAGGAACTGCGCATAAATGATCAGCAAGGCCTTTGGTGCCTTGCTTTGTACCGTCTCCAGAAATTACGTAGTCCCGTCCGGCAGGTCCTCTGCTGGTTGCTCTGCACTGCCTTAGGAAACTGCGCAAAATTCCCAGCTAGTCTCCCTGTGGCCTGTCTTGCTTCCTCTTGAAAACTGCACAGCAGTTCCCTTGCACTCTGCCTTGTCTTCCTTTTAGGAACTGCGTAGAACTGATCAGCAGTCCTTCTACAGCCCTGCGTTGTCCTCCCTCTGGAAACTGCGCATACGCTGTACTTTTCAAGGTATCTCTCGTAGACAACACTAGTGACTCTCTCACTACCCGATTCTGCCTCCTAGTGATCACTACGCAGTTTTTCCCGACAGTGGAGACTGAGCTCCGAAATTCCTCATCCCAGCTTGAGCTGTACTTTGCGCAGTTTTAGTGTCCTGTCCTCCCTCCCTGTCACCTGGACCCGAACACAAAAACAATGCATCATGCTAAACTAGGAGATTTTCGGATTTGATGTCGTCTCGACAGGTGTGAATTGCAGGAACAGGTACATTGATAGAACATGGTGAGACGACAAACGAGATGAAGAAGGAGCGCATGCTAGAAGACTTGTTTGTAGCGGGACAAACGTACAGAGCACATCGATCAGCAAGCGAAAGGAGTTCATGCATGGAACCATCTTGCAAGACCAAGACCTTTGGACATCCCGCAACACCAAGCTATTCGGAAGTGAAGACAAAGTACACCCAAGAACACATTTGTCACTCAGCTGCGCAACAACTTGACATGGACACCACAGTCAGCCAGTACATGACAGTAGCGTCATGTCGAGTTGTGTCATGAGTTGTCTTGGCCACATCACTACTTTGGGCCATACTTGTTATAATCAAATGTAATGTAGAGTGAAACTCCAAGTGTCATTAGTGGAATGCGAACAGTCATTATGTAATGTAAAGAGTTATATGTAATGAAGTTGAAGAGTCACGAGGGTAGACCAAGAGTCAAAAGGGAATGTCAAGGGTCACCCCACCCTTTTCTATATATAGAACCTCATAATTCATAGAACAGACTTTTGGGTGCCAAGCTTTTGCTAGGAATTGCTTAGAGAGGGCTTGGAGAGTATTGTGACACGCCTTGTCTTTTCCACAGTGCAGAGCGAGTACATCTCTTTGGAAGAGCAGACGGTGTTGACTGTAATGTTCCACTATTGGGGCTAGTGGCTGTCAATGGTGTATGTATGGATGGAACTTTCACTTTATATATATATATAAAACAGAGCTAACACATCTTCATGCATATGTTGTTATTGTCGTTCAACTATTCTAGTTACTTTAGCAATGTATTTTATTTAACTTACGCATTTGAGTATGAACTATTTTGTATACGATTGTATGAATCTTGTTGAAATCGTGTTGTTGGTTTAACCTGTCACTTTGGATTGTCGACTATTCTGCTTTCTAGCTTGTGATGTCATTCAACTCGTGTGTTCCTTTCAGGATGTGTACTATTATAGGCTTCTAAGGGATAGACTTCCTTTTCCTTCTCCGTGTGTTAGAACCCCCATGCATCTGACTTGAATTGTTGCAAGGTCACACACTTGCTTCCGACAAAGATATCTTGCTTACCTCTATGCACTATCACAGTCAAGGCATAGCTTTACTACCCACCGCTGGGACTCTTACTCCAAATGGTCTGAGGTCTAGTTGGGACTTCTTACAGAGGAGATCCCCTGACATGTTGGCGGGTCCGTCACCGTCAACAAGAATATGTCAAGGGAAGAATAACCGAGCTTCCCTCAAATTCAACCGCTGCTATTCAAACAAAGTACAAGAAAGGTGAGACAAAAGCTAAGAAGATTATTGTTGATTTTTCTCAGAAGCCTTTGGTTACATATATTTCTGATTTAGAAACATCTAAGGAGATGTATGATACTATGAAATACTGCTTGGGATGTTCAAAGTGAACAATGCAAATCAAATTCTTTTTCTCAAGAACAAGTTGAAAGACATCAAGATGGATAGAGGAGAATCCATCCAATCCTACTTCATGAGGATCATCGAGATCAAGAATGATCTCTTATCTATTGGGGAAGTCATTTGTGACAGGGAACTCTCTCTTATTGCTCTTGGGGGCCTTACAAGAGATTGGGATTTGTTCAACACTACCATTTTTAACAATGACAGGATTCTAGGATATGAGGAACTATTGGCCGGATGCACTCAAGAATAAATAAGAATGATGGAACGAGACAACCCTTGAAATGGAAACAATCCTACTGCCTTCTCCGCTCTTTCGAGAAGAATAAACAATGCTGGTCCAAGGAATCAAGGACAAGGGTTCAAGCAGGGATTCAAAGAAGGAAGAAAGGGAAGGTGCTTCAATTGTAACAGGTTTGGCCACTTCGCTAGAGAGTGTCCTCACAAGAGGGATGCTCCAAGAGATGATGACAACAATAACAACAACAACTTCAAGGGCAATGGAAATCAAAGGAACAACAGGTTCAATAACAAAGGGAAGAGGAATTCACTTGCTGCTTGAAATGGAGATGGTTGTCCTCCCAAGAAGTCGAGAAACTCCAGGTATGATGAAGTTAATGTTGCAAAGCAAAATGAATTTTATCTTATTTCTGCCCTCTTCACCACCTCTCCTTCAGATACATTGGACCATTGCTTGATTGATAGTGGTGCCTCAAGGCACTTCACTAGGTATAAAGAAGCCCTCTCAAACTTGGTTGAGAAGAAGACAAATATGGAGATCATACTTGGGGACAATGCCACCTATCCCATGAAAGGAATTGGGATTGTTACTCCACTTAAATCAAGGTCAAACCCTTCATCTACAAGAAGTGCTATATGTACCTGACTTGAAAAAGAAGTTGGTTTCTATTTTTGCGATGGAAGATAAAGGTTTTAAGGTGTCATTCATTGATGGGAAGGTTCGTCTTTGGCAAAGGAATCCAAGAGATGCATTCACTCTAGGGTTTAGGTTTGAAGGTCTCTATCAAGTTGGAGGAAGTCCTTTAGGAGCTATGATTTGTGACACCTCTCTTCAATTTGATTTATGGCATCAAAGATTTGATAAACTTCATTTGAAAGCCTTACCTGATGCAAGGAAGATGGTCTCAGGGATGCTCAGATTCAACTTGAATCATGAAGGTATTTGTCAGGGATGTGAAGCTGGAAAACATACAAGGGGACCATTCCCCTCAAGTGAGACTCAAACCACTGATATCTTTCAATTGGTCTATTCTGATTTATTAGGTATGACGCTCGTTACATCTTTGGGGGGATATTTGTATTATGATATTTTTGTGGATTACTTCTCTTGCAAGACATGGATCTATTTCTTAAAGAAGAAGAACGAAGCATTCAAATGGTTCTTCTCTTTCAAAGCCTTGGTCGAGAATCAAAGAGGGAAGAAGATCAAAATTCTGAGGACTGATAATGGGACCAAATATGAGTTTAATGAATTCAAAGACTATTGTAGAGAAGTTGGCATTAAGAGAGAGACTACAACCGCTTATACTCTTGAACAAAATGGTGTTGCTGAAAAGAAGAATCGTACTATCATCAAAGCTACCCGGGCTATGCTTCATGATCAAGGTCTTCCAAAGTTCTTATGGGGAGAAGCTGCCAACACCGCTGTGTATGTCCAAAACCGATGCCCACATCAAGCTTTGGACTTCAAGACACCCTAAGAAGTATTCACCAGTAAGAAACTTGATGTTTCTCATTTTAGAATTTTTGGATGTCCCGTATATTTTCATGTACCGAAAGAGAAAAGAAACAAACTAGATGCATCTTGGAAGAGAGGAACATTCGTGGGCTACATTGAAACTTCGAAGGCGTATAGAATCTATGTGCCTAGTCAAAGGGAAGTGGAATTAAGTCATGATGTCACTTTCGATGAAGAATTTTCACTTCGAAAGATTCAAGATCTTCCTATTCCTAGGAAGGTCAATGATGATGCTAATGCAGAAAATCAAGATGAATCTCCGTTCGCTGTACCAATGCTCGATGGATCCCATAGGGCCACCTCCTTTTGAGCCTTCTACTACAAGAAAGAGGCCTTTGTGGTTTAAGGATACTCTTGAAGATGCCGAGAAGCACATTGCATCGAGGGGGACATTTCGTGAAAGTAAGAAGTCGAATAGGTACCAAGGGTACTTAGCTGCATTGAGTACTATTGTACAATCTGAGCCTTGTACATTCGAAGAAGCCGTGAAGCAACAGGTTTGGAAGGATGCGATGATCAAAGAGTATGAATTGATCATGAAGAATGATGTCTGGGATGTGGTTCCTAGACCCATGGATAAGTCGGTGGTCACTTCGAAATGGCTCTGCAAGATCAAACATGGAGTTGATGGGAGTGCTGAGAAATCAAGGCCAAATTTGTAGCTCGAGGCTTCTCTCAAAAGGAAGGAGTAGACTATGATGAGATATTTGCACCGGTTGCCCGATATACCACCATCCGTTCGATCATAGCCCTTGCTGCCTAGCAAGGATGGAACCTTCATCAGATGGATGTCAAACTGCATTCTTGCATGGTTCGCTTAAGGAGGAAGTATATGTGGAACAACCTGAAGGGTTCGAAGTTCAAGATCGTGAGACACATGTATGCAGGTTGAAGAAAGCCCTCTATGGCTTTAAGCAAGCCCCTAGGGCTTGGTATGAGAGGATCGATAACTATCTTATGAAGTTGGGGTTTACAAGAAGCAATGCTCACCCAAACCTATACTTCAAGGTTGAAAAGGACAAACCTCTCACTTTGGTCCTTTATGTGGATGATCTCTTTTTGATGGGTGATGATCCTCTCATTCATTAATGCAAGAGGGAGTTGGATTCCGAGTTCGAGATGAAGGACCTAGCACTGATGCACTATTTCCTAGGGTTGGAGGTCTAGCAAAAGCCAGGTGAGATTTTCCTTTCTCAAGGAAAATATTGTGAAACTACTTGAGAGATGTGGGATGGTGGACTGCAAGTCCGTAACTACTCTGATGGAACTCAACTTCTAGAAGCTATGTCAAAGTGCTGCTGGGCCCGAATTGGCGAACCGTACCGAGTATTGGGGGAACCGATGTTCTTGGTCAACTCTCGTCCTGACATATGCTTTGCCGTGAACACGTTGAGTCAATACATGGTTGAGCCTCAACTTCTATATTCACTGTAGTAGGGAGAAACATAAATCTTTTTGGGGAATTTAGTTCCTAAAGAAAGGAGCATTGTACTTTTCTGATATTTTTTTAGTGAATGAAGAAGATTGAGGTTTGATTTTGCAGGGATTCATGTGTCAGTTTCTAATGGTGATGTGCTTTCTTGTGTTGTAAGTTTTCTCTCTTGTCATTACCATGCTTGAATGTATGTCTTCGTGTTTGGTTAAGCAAGGGTTTATCTCAAGACCCACTTTCAAAGTGCTTTGTTATAGCTTACTGAACAATTAATGCTTTTCTTCTTTAATGACATTTAGAATTCATCCTTCAGTTAGATGCTTTATATATCATTTTCCACCATTCCTCTGCTCACCTTTCTACAACGAATTTAATTGAAAACATCAGAAGGACTGCCTACCTTGCCCTTGTTGAAAGATCCCTCATCTCTTCATCCTCTTACTGGAAAATCAATCAACTTTTTATGACCATATTCCCAATGGATTTTCCCTCTTCCCTACTAGCAAATTGTTAAATCTTATTCCCATATGATCTTAACACCTAGCCTAAAAACCTAAGACAATCAGTCATCTAAGTGACTGAAGATTCAAATAGAGAGAGCCCTCTCTGAAGCTAGAAGGGCTAGATCTCAGTTTCAAAGTGGTTTGTGGTTACCTTTGGGTTCCTTTCTTTAGCTTGAAGGAATTACAAAGTGTTAACAAGTTTCATTTCAGTTACATGATGACAAATCTATTTTTTTGCAAGAAGTTTTGTATGTACTTGGTTTGAAAAAAATTCTTGTATCCATATCTTCTCTAGAAGATAAAGGAATGAAAATTGTTTTTATCAATGGAAAAGTTCTAACTTGGCCTTTGAACTCAAGTATGAGAGAAACCTTCACTTTCAGATCAAGATGTGAATGGCTCTACAAAGTCAATGCTAAACCCATTCATGCAGTGGTCCATGATACTGATCTTCAGTGTGAGCTATGGCACAGAGGATTCGCTCACCTACACTACAAAGCCTTACCTCATGTAAGGAAGATGTTTTCTGGAATGCCTAAGATCAGAATGGATCATGAAGGAGTTTGCCCAAGATATGCAAGTGGAAAGCATATAAAGGGACCATTCCCTTCAAGCAAAACAAAAACTAGTCAGGTACTTTAGCTCATACATTCTGATTTATGTGGACCTATGTTTGTTATTTCTCTTGGTGGCTACTTGTATTTCTTGATCTTTGTTGATGATTTTTCTCGCAAGACGTGGATATTATTTTTGAAAAAGAAAGGGGAAGCATTTGACATGTTCAAATATTTTAGGGCTCTGATTGAAAATCAAGCTGGAAAACTGATCAAAGCTTTCAGACATGATAATGGGGGAGAGTTCACCTCCAATGATTTTAATGATCTTGGAAAGACGCCAGAATAAAGAAAGAAACCACTGTGCCGTACAATCCACATCAAAATGGTGTGGTTGAGAGGAAGAATAGAACCGTTATGGAAGCAGTCAAAGCCATGCTGCATGATCATAAGCTACCAAATTTTCTGTGGGGAGAAGTTGCAAATACCACTGTTTATGTGCAAAACAGAACTCCTCATCAGGCCTTAGACAATAAGACTCCTGAAGAAGTCTTTACTGGTAAAAGGCCTGAAGTGAGTCATTTGAGAATCTTTGGCTGTCCTGTGGACTTCCATGTGCCAAAAGAGAAAAGGAACAAACCGGAAGCTTCAAGTAAGAAAGGTAAGTTTGTTGGTTATTGTGATCATTCAAAAACTTATAGAATTTATGTACCCGGTCAAAGAACTATAGAGTTTAGCAGACACGTAGCAGTTGATGAAGATGCAGCTCTTAGAAAAGCAAGAGACTCTCCTCCTTCTGCCATTATTGCAAGACAAGTTGTTAATGAAAAAGAGCCTGCATCTGAGTCTAAACCCAAACTTGAGAATGTGCTTACTGATAATCCAATGGGTTCCATGGATCCCCTCTAGATCCTCCACCTCACGATCCTCCTACCAGAAAGAGACCACTATTGCTGCGAGATACCTTGCAAGACGCTGAACAACATGCTGCCCCAAGAGGAGGATTCAAAGAAAGTAAGAAGCCAAGTCGGTTTCAAGGGTATGTTGCTGCCATGAGCAACATCATTCAAGCAAAACCATGCACCTTTGAAGAAGCTGCAAAAGAACAAGTCTGGAAGGATGCCATGACTGAAGAATACGAGTCCATCATCCAGAATGATGTCTGAGAAGTGGTTCCTAAACCTCAAGGTAAATTTGTTGTCACTTCCAAATGGTTGTTTAAGATTAAACATGGTGCATATGGTAGTATTGAAAAATATAAAGACGAGATTTGTAGCTAGAGGTTTCTCTTAGAAAGAAAGAATAGATTATGATGAGATTTTTGCACCTGTACCTCGATATACTACTATTTGATTTGTTGTTGCCTTAGTTGCTAGCCAGGGATGGAATCTCCACCAAATGGGTGTGAAAACTGCTTTTTTGTATGGCTTCCTCAAGGAAGAGGTA
>APFE031522563.1:0-17219 GCA_000404065.3 Pinus taeda | reverse complement strand
TTTTTCAGAGGGGGGTAATTCTCTGGATTTTTTCACTCGTGCACACCCCAAAGCCGAGGTGACGGTTTGAAGATTGAGCCCCTGACACATCCTAGTGTCTAGGGTCGATGTATATTACCATACTAGATCACACGTAAAGTTTCGTGGAATTTTGCTAGGTCTAGGTAGGATTTTTTAATAGTTAAAAATTTCCCGCAAAATGGGATTTTTTAATTATTTTTTATGTAAAGGCATAAATAACTGGCCTTAGGAGATGTCTGGGGCGTATGACCAGTCAAAATTCCTCCTCAGAGGCTTAGCATTCTCCTAGAGCCTACTTTGGGGGTCAAAAAGTGACTCAGAGTCCCTCAAAAGGCGATTTTTCCAGTGACAGTGGCAAAAATGAAGAAAAAATTCAAAAAAATGAATAATTGGAAAAATTTAAAAAATTTTCCAAAGTCAAAATAAGTCAAATTTTGACATGGAAGTCAAGCAAATGATCAAGGATGATGTGGCAAGCAAATGTGGGGCCCACCTCAAGTCAAAGTTTCAGCAGCCAGTCAAAGTCAAAGAAAGTCAACTCAAAGTCAAAGTCAACAGGTTCATAAAGCATGGAATTTTTGAGGTCCACTTTGATTTAGTTTTTGATATATGAAATTATTATAAAGTTTGAAGTTATTAAAGTTCTAAGTAAGTGGGACCCCACACTCAGCCATATGAAATTACTCACATGCCAAAAAAAAAAGAAATCCGTACGCAGTCCGTACGACAGCCCAATCAACGGCAGTCAAATATCAGCGTTCAGTCAAAAGGCTGCAGCAGGTATATACGTAACTCAGCAGTTTAAAGTGGAATTTTATGTGCATAGCGTGGGCAGTTAAGGCATTCAACTCAGCAAATAAAAAAATTTCCGTACAAAGTCCGTACGGCAGTCAGAAAACAGCAACGTGGGCAGTTAAATTCCACGCTGGCCCACACAACAGTTAACGCAGGCCAGCATTTACGGTGGGCCCAGTTTGCAAAGGTAACACGGAGGTCAGTCAGACGGTCAGCACATTGGCAGCTCAGCAAACCACAATCCACGTGAGCATTCCGTACGAATATTTCTCAGCAATTAATTCAAAGCAGGTTTACGTGGATAGTTCAACCAGCAGTTTGTCACATGGTTCAATCAGCAATTTACAAGTCACGTGAATAGCAGTTAAGGTGTAGTTAAGGCATATAAAACAACAGTTGCATGGGCAGCCGAGCTCAACATCAAAGGCAGCCATTACACAACCAGTTAAACTTGTTCATAAACAGCAGTTTACATTGGCATCTTACAGCAGTTATCTTCACATTGGGATTGTCATCTAAGCCACTTGTCATTTCATTTTTTCATTGGGATCTTCACCTGATTGCCATTTGTCACTGGAATTTGCCTTGGGATTTCCTCCCATTTGCCTATTTATATGAGCCTTGGGCTCTTATTGTATGAGGATAGAACGAGCTATTGGGCTGGTGGAGACTCTGCCTGATTTTGTACTCAGCATTTACATTAATAAATAAAAGTCTTTGGGGTTACCAGCTTCTCTTGTGGTGCATGCCTTGGTACATGAGGTATACTTGTGTCGTTTAATATTCATGTGATTTTCATTTGCTATCTAGTTGTTTTTCATTTTGCCTGAAGGCACTATTGTCTAGGGAGGAGAGATTTGCAGCTATCTCAAATTTCTTCTGGGCTTGGTATATCTTGTACACTTGTTGTAGCTTGTCCATTCTCGGTTGAATGACAAGCTCAACTTGGTCTCTATATGCCAAGTCTCTTTTTGCTCTAACAATTTGTTTGCAAGTGTTTTCTGTGTTTTCAAGCGACAGGTTTGCCAGCTCTGTTGGAGGGCGAGGACTTCTTCGGCGGGAATAGTCACCTCCAAGGACACCAAGGGTCCCACATGCTGTTCAAGCCATCAAGCTCTTAAGACATCAAAAAGAGATTTACTCAAGAGGGAAGTATCTTGATCCCTTAGCTTAGTTTCTATTCTGAAAAGTTAAAACAAATTTTCTCCTTTCATTTAAAGCATTTGTCTTCATCATAAAAAATATAAAAAATAAAAAATAATTTTTGTTGCCAGATTCAGTGGTTTTCATGTTATAGCGTTTACGCTGAGATCTGAGGTTTCAAATCGAGATACGAATATGATATCTAGTTGATGAAAAATGATTGTTGTTCACGTTTCACGTTTCTATATCATTTAACAAGTAATCATCTTAATAATGATCTCTCAAGGCACTGGTCTGCTAATTAGTCAAATCATTTTAGTGCTTATCCTGATCGTGTCTCATGTCTCCCAACCAACTGGTCGGCAGTTGGTCTTCATCATCTCTCAGGGTCTACCCCCCTTAGCCGCGGGAGACAGGCTTAAACGGAGGGATCGGGGATCAGAGTGACAGCCCCCGGTCTGAGCGTTGCCGTGCCAATCCGCACGACAACACTGTCAATTTATGATCTAATATGCACTTAAGGAGAGCCTAGATCTGCTAATGTATGAGCCTCTAAATCTGCAGTTCTATTTGTTCCCTAGTCACAGTCTAGATGTTGCCCTACATCTGCAGTTGAAGAAGGCTCCTATACACTGTATAGAGGAAGCCTAGTCATGTGTTCAACACTGCTTTGGGAAAACGGATTTCACAGGAAGGAGTACAAGGAGACAGAGCCCTAGTCTATGGTTTGTTGAGTGATTATAGAGGCTAGTGTTAGCCCTATACTCCTACATAGAATAACAGCAAAGAAGAAGGACCTAGCCACAGTGTTAGCAGCTTGTTTGGGTTAATGCTTAAGGGTTGGTACAGGCTGCAACTTACCATGATGCCATAACCTATGATGACAAGTGGAGGTTGGTCTTGTGGAAGGCAAAGCTATTGTTAAAGGAAAATAGGCTGCTCTGAATAATAAAGGGGACAACCTTTTCTTGGAGAACAATTGCAAGTTATATCTGGGCAGATTTTGGGACTGTTAGGAGACAATACTTTGGACCTTATTCAGGCTCAGTCTTGCTGAGCTAGGTTGTAGGCCATAGCCAACAACATGAGGATATTAGAAGGACTGCGTTGAGGTTGATTCAACTAGCAAGGAGCAGCGTGATGATGTATAGGTTTCACCTTGGAGAACCTTATTTTAGAAGCTTGATATGTTGCAAGTTAGTTGCAGATTTTGTTAAATTTTCTAATTCTATCCGTTAGAAAATTAATCTGTATTCTGCTGGTTTATTTCTTCTACTTGTAAATTATGAACAAGTTATTTAAAACATATAAATAAGGAAATAAACACAATATAGTCTCAACATCTACAGATCATCAGCTGAAAGAAAACAAACACACAAGTGACACCATTATTTTTGGACAAATGTCCCCAGAAAAACCCAATGCGGGAAAACCGGTGCAGCTATTTGGAGGGTTTGTTATTATGCAGTATTTCCTTGAGTACAACTGGGTTCCTAACCGGCTCGCTCAATAGAGAAAAAATACATGGCAACAATACCTCTCTATTCGGAAATAGGTATACGGAAAACCTGTCCCACGAAACCCTCTCTAGCGACTCTGAAGCTCTACGCTGGCCCTTCTAGCCTCTACGTTAGCCTCGTGCTACTTTGCATCAGCCTCAAACATCTCTATGTTAGCTCTCTAAGACACTGCGCAACCTCCGGGACCCTCTGCGTCACTCCAACTGCTCTCTGCGTGGATGATGCAGTCCCTTAGGCCTCTGTGCTCTCTGTTGGGCTTTGCGTGGCCTGCTCTGGTTGCTGCTCTCGCTCTCTTCTTCTGCGCTGGTCTCTTGGCACTATCTCTACCTCTCCGTCCAATACTCACAGCCCCTCGCTGCTGATCACTGATTCGACTTTGCTTAGCAACCCCGCTCTAGCAAATCAAATGACTAATCACTCTGGTGTATCTTCCAACTGACCCTCAAGCCTCCTCTTATAATTTTCTCGTTGGTCCTTCAACAACCGAGATTAAATCTCTAATTAATGGCTAAGATTAGATTTGGCTTGATCCATGACTTTTGGAACCTTCTAACCCAGTTTTATATTAATACCCATTAATATTTTATTTTTCCTAAGTTTAGATTTAGGAATTCCATTAAAAATATTAATTATTTTAATATCTCCCAAACCGGGTACAATCTGTCCAAACCATTTATGGGTATTGGAGATCTCATGTTCTTTAGCCTCTCCACCAATTTTCATGGCTAGAGCACATTCGATGCTACCCAAATCAACACTCCCTCTTAGCGAGGACTGTGCTATAGTAATACTCCACATTGAGCATTGCTTTGATTATATGACATCGGTACCTATGCTGATGCTAGGCCTCCCTGCCCAACATCCTGTGCATTGTTGTATCCTGTACTGCTACCCATGGTTCTGCCACTGCCACTGCTGCATCCGTACGACAACTCCCTCTACATCCATGCTATCGTTGGTCCTTTCTCCCAACACTACATCTGCATTGCAACCCCCTCTCATCATGCTGCATCGTGCTACTGCTAACCGCTATTGCATTGCAACTCAGTCACTGAGAAGTAAGTAACTGATCCACCCAACTTCTAACATCCTCGTCAGGCTAGAAACACTCTCGATGTTGAAGCTCCCTTTGTCGCTAAGAAGTGCTCCCTCTATTGACCTCTGCGCTGCTGCAACAACTACCTGCATCTCACAATGTTGCACACCTCTTTGTGCCATTTCGCACTGGTGCAACACTCTTCATGCCTCTCATACTATTACAGCTTGCTCAGTGTTGCAGGAAACGTCCCCCCCCAGATCAAAAGCCCGATCCGCGATCTATACGAATCCGTGGGTGATCTGCCCTCCGAAACGCATTTCGGAAAAAATGAAATGTGGATCGGGCTTAAAAATGCAGTTCCTGCCATTTCGAAACCTTACGGCCCGATCCGCGCTTCAGTTTTTTTCGAAACGCGTTTCGGGTTTTTCCCATCTACCTTTCGGTTTTCCGGATCTGTGTTTCGGTTTTTCTGAAACACGTTTTGGTTTTTTCCGAAACGCGTTTCGTACGGAGATAATTGAGCAACTATATGCTTAGCACTGGTCCCTTTGGGAGCATGCATGCAATTAATGATTCCAGGATGATGATGATCGAGTTGAGATGCCACCCCCATCTGGTCCCTTGGTTCCTAGGTTCCATGGTTCCACACCAACAACAAGGGGTTCGTCTTCATCAGTTTCAGTGCCACAACTTCCATAGGCACCATCTTCTTCATTGCCGCCACATGGAGGCCCGCCGCCACTTTCTCTTCGTGGTGGAAGGAGGAGAGATTAGTAGATATATTCACAGATTACTACTTTTGTCATAGATTAATCATTAGACTTGTAGGCTTGTGAATTTGAACCTTTTTGTCTTGGCAGTGACCAAGTGACCTATTTTGTAAACATTATTATTTGAATTTTGGACATGACAAATGTTGACAGTTTCTCACTTGCTAGATAAATCATAATATACTCTATGCTTTATGTTTTATAATATGCTTAAATGTTTTATGTTTTATAATATGCTTAAAAATATGATGTATGTTTGTAATTGCTAGAATATAGATGGTTGATGCTCGAATAATTAATCATTGATGTTCATACTAGTAACTACAATGGAATCATGGATGCCATATCTATCTTGATTTATGCAAAAATATGCATGTTTTCATGTCTTCTACAACTAATTTGGTATTTGGGATGTTTATTTTGAATAGAAATGCAAAAAAAATATAAAATATATATATATAGTAGACGCTTTCGTAGAAGCTTCGCTTCCTAGATTTTTGGAAAATGACGCTTCTGCGTCCTCGCTTCCAAAAAACGTCCCTGTTTCATCCCCGCTTCATGCAACATTGAGCCTGCTAGCGCGTTGCCTGGGGATCCTTGCACTGTAGCACTCTCTGTCGCTTCATCCACATCTGTTTCTACCTAAGTTCGCCATTCCTGCTACCCTCTCTTCGGGGCTCCCGTAGCAAGGTATAATCCAAGAGGTTGGGTACCTCAAGGATCCTGCCCCTCATGGCCTGTAGTCCTCCTGACCACAACTCGATGTCTCCCCACTTCTTCTCTAGTGGCACATGAGCACTCATGGCACAATTGTCATCCTCCTCGACTTCTTTCTTCGCCTTCGTTGGCGCTGCCTTAGAGTAAGACGCCTCTCCCTTGTTCTTCTTCCTTGGACACTGGTTCGCATAATGACCTGGTTCCCCACAGTGGAAGCACTTGACCTTGGAGAGGTCCTTCTTCTTCCTCTTCTCTTGCTTTCCCGCAGATGCCAGAGCTGCATCCTCTTCCTCTTCCTTCTTGATCCGGACTCCTTTGCTACTACTTCCCGTCTTGGTCAGTTGTCTGATCTCTTCTTGGCGAAGAGTTGCCCACAATTCTTCCCAATCTGGAAGATTCTCCCTGCCCAGTATGCTCTGGACAAATGTTTCCCACTCCTCAGAGACTGCGTTTAGCGCGGTCCTCACCATCAACTCCTGATCCGGCATGGCCCCTATGGAAGTTAGTTGGTCCCGGATCTCCTTCAACCGACTGAGGAAGAGATCTATCTGCTCTCCCTTCTGCATCTGGTATGACCGTAGCTGATTCTCAAGTAGCATCTTCCTCTACACGAAAGTATTCTGGTACAATGTCTTCAAGGTATCCCACATTTCCTTTGTCTTCTCCTTCTCGGCAATATGTTGGACCACATGATCCTTGACCCCATTAAGGATGCATTTTGCCTTGGCCATTACCTCCTCATACCTCTCACTAGCTACCGGGTCAACTGGGATAACCATTACTCTCAAGGCGAAGCCCTTGATACGATGTATGTCTAGAATGGACAGGATCCTGTCCTTCCAGACCACAAAGTTGGACGCTCCGTCTAGCCTGTCCTAATCCCTCAGCCCATTCACAACCATCTCTTTGCCCTTCTTTGTCGACTCCTCCGAGTCTATCTACTTCCCGTCTGGAAGTTCTCTATTCGATTCCTGCTAATTCTCTCTACTTCCTGTTTGGAAGTTCTCTGTTCGACTCCTGTTGAGTCTCTCTACTTCTCGTCTGGAAGTTATTTGTTCGACTCCTGCTGAGTCTCTCTACTTCCCGTCTGGAAGTTCTCTGCTAGACTCCCTGTGAGTCCTGATTTCCCTCCTGGAAATCCTTTTGCCAAACGACAAGTCACCCCTCTCCGATCGTCTGTGCACCTGCAACACTGATCCAGATTCCTTGGCTAGAAATCCGCCTCGACAGCAATTCCCTCTACCTTGGTTTTGCCCTGTTAGGTACTGTTCTGACCACAATACCCCACCAGCTTCGCTCCCGCAAATTGCCCATAGCTTCCTACGCCCTAGAAATTGAAGGACTGAGCCTCTAGGCTCTGCGCAATTTCAACACTGGCAAAAACAGCTCCCTCAGCCACTGTGTCAACCCTCCTGGTCTCTGTGTGGCTTTGCGTGAGCCTCTCTCTACCCTCCTCAGCCTCTACGCTGTCCTCTCTCTAGCCTGGACTGATGACGCAGTCGCTGTGTGTCAACCCTTCCTCTGTCGCTTCTGCAAAGATCAATGTTTGTCACTCGGGACAGTTGATTCTGCTGCAAATGCTCTACTTAGTTGATGCCTTCAGCTCTCCTGTGATCTGCAACCACGCTCCGATACCATGTTGAATTTTCTAAGTCTATTCGTTAGAAAATTAATCTGTATTCTGCTGGTTTATTTCTTCTACTTATAAATTCTGAACAAGTTATTTAAAACATATAAATAACGAAATAAACACAATATAGTCTCAACATCTATAGATCATCAGCTGAAAGAAAACAAACACATGAGTGACACTGTTACTTTTGGAAAAATGCCCCTAGAGAAACTCAATGCGGGAAAACCGGAGCAGCTATTTTGATGGTTTATTATTATGCAGTATTTCCTTGAGTACAATTGGGCGACTAACCGACTCACCCAACAAAGAAAAAATACACGGCAGCAATACCTCTCTATTCGAAAACAGGTATTCAGAAAACTATCCCACAAAACCCTCTCCGACGACTCTAAAGCTCTGCGCTGGCCCTTCTGGCCTCTGCGTCAGCCTTCTGCTGCTCTGCATCAGCCTCAAACCTCTATGCTTCAGCTCTCTGAGGCATTGTGCCGCCTCTGGGACCCTTTGCGTCACTCTAGCAACTCTCTGCGTGGATGACACATCCCCTCAGGCTTCTGCGCTATCTCTGTTGGGCTCTGCGTGGTTTGCTCTGGCTACTACTCTCGCTCTCTGCTTCTATGCTTGTCTTTTGGCACTGTCTCTGCCTCTCCGTACATTACTCACTGCGCTTCGCTGTTGATCACTGATTCGACTTTGCTTAGCAACCCTGCTCTAGCAAATCGAATGACTGATCACTCTGGTGTATCTTCCAACTGACCCTCAAGCCTCCTCTTATAATTTTCTCATTGGTCCTTCAACGACCGAGATTAAATCCCGAATCAACGACTAAGATTAGATTTGGCTTGATCCATGACTTTTGGAACCTTCTAACCCAGTTTTATATTAATACCCATTAATATTTTATTTTTCCTAAGTTTAGACTTAGGAACTCCATTAAAAATATTAATTATTTTAATATCTCCCAAACTGGGTACAATCTGTCCAAAGCATTTCTGGGTATTGGTGATCTCATGTGCTTTAGCATCTCCACCAATTTTCATGGCTAGAGCACATCCGATGCTACCCCAAATCAACAGATTGAGGGATGCTCTATCAACATTCCAAGCCGCAGTCCTTGGTTCCAAGAGTATAACTCCATTGTGTCATCTTCATAGTGAAGATCTCTAATGTCTGATTTTGGTAAGTCAAAGTGTTGACTTCAAATGTATATATACTATCTCTCTCTCTCTGTTGAACTATTGAAGATCATAAGAAGATTTGATCAAAGGTTTCCCCACATTGGAGGTTGTCCCTCGTTGGTGCCACATCTTGTATCCTCCTGTCTTGGCTTGTTTTTTTTATGTTTCTGTTCTATCTTCATGTTACTATCATGCTAAATGTGATTGCTAATCTGGAATTGATATTGTGCTAAAATGGAAAAATTGAGGTAAATTGCTCTTAGCATAGAACATACCTAAAATTAACATTTTGTTATCCACAAATCGCCTTAAGAAATATGTGAAATCAACCAAGAAAGATAATTCATGATGAACACCAAAGATTTCATGAAAATATTTCACATTATGGAAAAATGATCTCAACAATTCACAACGATCTACAAAGGAGGGAGATTTCTCTTTTTTTAGATTAGAATCTCAACATCTTTCCTCCTTTTGCTTGAAAAAACAAGAAACTTTTCATCCACAATATGCTTCACGATTAAGTCAAACTACAAGTTATCTCATTACATTACTTAAATATTAAAATAGGTGAGACATCCCACCAATTAGAGGTTTGATTTGACAAAAGGAGGTACTAATTGGTCTAAGGGTACAAACGTTCCATCAAGAAATAGCTTGACATTCCTTGAAAAATTAACCTGAGTGCTTAGCAAGTCAAAAATTCCATTTTGTTTGCAAAATGTTGCTTGAATGAAGATGTTAGCCCTTCCAATGGCTAGTTTAATGTGGACGAACTCGCTTTCCTTGGTGCAAAGATGATTCAAACCATGCTTTTAGGCTCCTTGCTTGTTTTTTACTTGGAATGTACCCTGAATTGCTTGGAGATCTATATGGCCTTATGTTTTTCCTCAACATTTCTCCAAATTGACCTTTACATGATCCAATGGGTAGAAAGGGTGGATGACACTGCTTGTCTAGGTCCATTTGCCCGCTTTTTGTGTGGTTTAAGGCTTGGAACATTTCCTAAACATGAGTTGTCCTTGGTCCATGATGTGTCCTTGACTTGCTTTGACATATTGCTTACTCAACACATTTGCCATGATACTTCTTTTAACGTCATGGTTGCACCAAAAGTAGAAGTTGACTTGTTTTGAAGGTACCTCATCGATGCAAATGGGACATTAAAGGGGGCGTTAGTAGTTTCTTGACTTGGAGGTCACAAGAGATCTTTTCACTGCCTTGGAGTGTAATATTCCTAATTAGCAATGGCTAATTGGAATATTCAATTTTGTTCAGTTTTTGCATTCTATAGTTATTTGTAAATAAAAAAGTGAGGACGGAGGACATAACTCACTTTTAGAATAAAAGTCACTTCCTAGTGGCACAACGTTGTGACTTAAAGGGGAGCCAAGGGGGCCAAAGGGGGATGCAAAAATGGAGCCTACGCAGACGCATGGAGAGACTATGCAGGAGGGAAGGAACACGTGGCAAGAGGGGAAACACGCATGAGGAGGTGAGCCTTGGGATTGAGAGAGGCGAGGGCTATAATAGAGAGAGGAGCCCCCTCATTTGGATCATTCAGTTATGTGCATTTTGAGCTAGTCGTTTCGACTTCTGAGCACGCTCGTTGTTTAGCTAGTCCAATGTTGCACAAAGCGGGAGCGAAGCGGAAGCGCGGAGCGCGGAAGCGTCATTTTCCAAAAATCTAGGAAGCAAAGCGTCCGCGGAAGCGTCTGCTATATATATATATATATTTTATATTTTTTTGCATTTATACTCAAAACAAACATCCCAAATACCAAATTAATTGTAGAAGACATGAAAACATGCATATTTTTTGCATAAATCAAGATAGATATAACATCCATTGTACATTAATGATTAACTATTCGAGCATCAACCATTTAGATGCATCAACCATCTAGAATCTAGATTCTTCTCCTCTTGTCTAGCCTTTGCCTCTACCTCGATTGTCTAGGGATATTAGTCAACATTGTCCAATTTTGATCAAACTACCTAATTCAGGACTTAAAATATGGTAAAAAAAGCTTAACATGCTTGATCGATGATTTTGACTTGATTGAAAGGTAATTTTTTGCTAAGGGCGTGCCGCATGACAAAGGAGTTCAACAATTAACGCCACCAACACTAGAGTACATATAGGGCTTGGTGCTCTTGATTAAATGCTAATCGCATACCTTCATACTCGATATAATCTAATGAAATGCCACAATCCCATTGATCCTGAATTCCTGAAAACTGTTAAGTCTGCTGAATTTTGAATAGGATATGAAATTCTATTTTCTCCATATGAAGTCCAATGAGGCTGGAACCACTCTCAAACTTCCTGAGTCATTTTGATGTAATTGTTAAAATTTAAGTAAAAGGATGAAAATGAAAAATAAACGAGAATGTCACTTTTACTTTAAGAATTTAACATTACCATGAGGGAGCATCTACTATATTTATATTTTTTTGCCTTCATTCCTCACCCTAACCCAAGGTGGACCCACCCTCAACAAGCAAACTCGCCTAAAATTAAAAAAAAAAAAAAAAAAAAAAAAAAAAAAAAAAAAAAAAAAATTTTAAAAAACGATTTTCTAAACAGCGCGAAGCTTTTCCGGAATCGTACAGAAGCGCCACGCTTCGTACTGCCGAAGCGCGCTTCGGAGGTCTAGAAGCACGCTTCCGAAAAGTCCAGGAAGTGGCAAAAAAATTCGGAAGCGTGCTTCCGGCGAAGCTTCCTAGGCACTTCCACACGGGACGTGCTTCTGAGCTTGGAACCGGGGGAGGGGCACTTCGTGCAACATTGATCACAAGGGAAGGCTGAACCATTCACCCTATACACAACGCACCATTAAGGGAGGGTGAGTCGCCCTATGGTCGCTTGTTGTTCGAAGAAGTACCCCAAGCCCCCCGGAGCTCCCAAAGCTCAATGCATGCATCATACAGGACCCTCATAAGAGGGTCTCTCAATGACTCCAAGTCGTTCTGGAAAGTCACAAACCTTTCCCCGGGGCTTCGACAAAATGTTTGCGAACTGCACATTAGTCCCAATGCGATGAAGCCTTCTTGCTCATCGATGTACCATATCCCAGATAGAGTGGTACCTGATGTCTATATGCTTGGAGTGATCATAACACACGGGATTCTTCAACAATCGAGTCCCCCACAGGTTGACAGAGAAGATCACGGTGGCACCCATCATGTGTACAAACAGCTCACTGAGGAGCTTCCACAACCAGGCAGCTTCATACGAGGTCATACTAGTAGGTATGTATTCGATCTCAATGGTGCTTATAGCAACTGACTTCTACTTCCTGCTTATCCAGGATATCGAAGCAGAACTCAAAGAGAACCAGCACTCAGAAGTTCTCTTGCGATCCTCCACACTGCCTACCCAGTCAGCATTCGAATAATCATGCAGCTTCACATTTCCAACAGTGTATCTCAATCAATGTTTTAAAACTCCGACTCGGCCGAGGGTCAACTTCGACTCTGACTCCAACTCGATATCGACTTGGCGGCTCGATTTCAATGACTCGGTCATTGTAAAAAATACATTAAATATTTATTTTTTATAAAAAAATATAATTTTAAAGATTTTCATTCATGTTTCCAAACACATAGCATTAGAATATAGATGGAAGACAACATATGATCAAAGTAGGCTCATGAATATATCCATTATATTAAAATGGCACCCAGTGCACTGTCCAATACATACACGACGATGATATAGAGATCAAAACAAAAACACATAACCAAAGAGGCTAGAAATGGCCTCTACAACAAAAGTCTGTGACCAGTACTACTCGCTACTGCTAGAGTTGCTAACATTATTTGGCTCAGTGTTACTTGGGAGCGGGAGCGGGAGCGAAAACAGGAGTGGGAGCGACATTTT
This sequence comes from Pinus taeda, assembly GCA_000404065.3. Lineage (NCBI taxonomy): Eukaryota > Viridiplantae > Streptophyta > Pinopsida > Pinales > Pinaceae > Pinus > Pinus taeda. Next base: position 4,520 of record APFE031522563.1, on the reverse strand, counting down.
CAGAAGCTCCAAGTTTGGGAGAAAATCTCGCAGGAGTTCGACAACCAATGTCACTAACATCAAGGTACATAGAGGGATTTGTACTCTTGATTAAATCCGAGTTCCATACCCTAATACATGACAAAATTCAATGGAAACATTGCAATCCCCTAATCCTGAAATCCTGAAAAACCGATAAGTTTGTTGGATTTTGAACGAAATCTAAAATTCTACTTTCTCCATATGAAATCCAATGAGGCCGGAACCACTCTCAAACATCCTGAGTCATTTCATGGTAATGTTAAAAATTTAAGTAAAAGGATGAAAATGAAGATTAAGGAGAATGTCGCTTTTACTTTAAGAATTCAACATTACCATGAATAGCATAGCCTTAGTAGGGCAATATGATCAAATACTAGGGTTTGGGAGAGGGGAATGGACCCAAAAGACCAGCAAACTAATTCATAAACCCCTTTGGAGTCCCTCAGACTTAGAAAAATTAAAAAAATAAATAAATAAAAACCTGTTTTTATGGTTCACTAACCACTGTCAGCTACCCGGCTGAGTAGTTACGTATCCGGCCGAGTCGGCCGAGTTATGACTGACTCGGTTGAGTCATGGTATGATTCGGCCGAGTTGGCTGAGTTATGACTGACTCGACCGAGTCATGCTATGACTCGGCCGGATCAGTCATAACTCGGCCAACCGAACCGAATTTTCTACCGGGTTGAAATTTTTTTTCTAGCTCGGACCAACTTGGCCGAGTCATTTCCGAGCCAGTCGGATCTTAAAACAATGATCTCAATCCATGAGAGATTGTGCCCCGAAGATATCTCAGAAGATTCTTGGCACCAATCTAGTGAGGCTCAACTATATGTGAGCTCAACATGCTAACTGCAAAACATATATCCGGACAGGAGTTCACCAAGAACATCAATGCTAGAGCGAGTTTATGAAACTCAGAGGCATTTCCCAAATCAAGTTTGGCATCCCTACTACATAACTTCTGAAAGTTAAGCTTCATCAAGGAAGTCACAGGCTTGCAGTTCACCATTCCAAATCCAGAATCCAACTCCCTCTTACTTTTGCAAATGAGAGGGTCTGCACCTGTCAGACAGAGGTCGTCCTCATAGAGTGCCAGTATGAGAGGCCTATCATCCACAACCTTCAAGAAATGGTTTGGATCGGCTTCACTCCTAGAGAATGTCAGCTTTATCGGACAGCTATCGATCCTCTCATATCAAGCCCGAGGTGTTTTGCTTCAAGCCATAGAGGACTTTCTTCTGCCTGCATACATGAGATTCTCGATCATGAATCTCAAACCCCTCAGGTTGTTCCAAACCTGTGGACTTGCTACATGAGGGGAAATGTCCCCTTGTAAGATTTTCCTTCGATACATCTCGGACATGTATCTTCATGCTCTTCTTGAATTTAGGCATCCTTGTCACCATCTGACTCACATCGGGTAAGGCCCCATAATAGGCAGACCTCCGGTGCTATAGACGAGATGTGTCAACTGACATGGCCCCCCATGGACTTCCTACAACTTGATACAAATTTCCAACCCCGAGCCCATAGGTAAGAGCATCTTTGAAAATTTCATTTTCAAACACGTACCTTTCCATCGATGAATGCCATCCTGAAACCTTTGATTTCCATTGTCGAAATGAACACCAGGTTCTTCTTGCGATCAGGTACATAAAAGAGATTCTTATAAATGAATCGAGTTACCCTCATTCAATTGAGGGGTAACATTCCCTACACCCTTTCTGGGATAGGTGGCATTGACTCCAAGTATAATCCCATGATTTGGGTCTATCTCTACCAAATTAGAGAGAGCACCCTTCTATTCAATGAAGTGCCTTGAAGTACTACAATCAATAAGCTAGATTCCCAAAGAATCTAGAGGAGAGGACCAATATAAGATAATGTTTATTTATCTTGTCAGAAACAACATTTGATTCTTCATACCTGGGGTTCCTTGCTTTCTTTGAAGAGTCGGCTATTTCCTTGATGACCTGCATTACCTATCATTCCTCCAATCATTGAAGATGTCCCTGGAATGATTGTTATCATCATCAAGTGGTGTGTCCCTACCATTCGGACACTCCTTCGCATAATGGTCGAACTTATTACAAACAAGGCATCTGCCTTTCCTTCCACCCTTAGATCCGGACTTCCCATTGAAGTGATCTTTATGAAGGCCATCAGATGCTTCTGTTGAGCCACTCGAATAATATTCTTTGATTCGTCTTCACCCTTCGTGAATTTGAAGAGGGATGAGGAATCCATTGATCATTTTGTCCTTTCCCAACTGTCTTCGGTGATTGCTCTTTCACTCTTGCTTGGGCTTTGTCTTCAACTCAGCTCCGATACCATGTTAATTTTAGGTATTTTCTATGCTCAGAGCAATTTATTTGAATTTTCACAGTTAGCTCAATCTCTTTTCCAAGTTAGCAATCACATCAGCATAATAGTAAATTACAGATAGAACATAAACATAAATCGCAAAAGACAACCCAAGACAAGAGGACACAAGATGTGGTGCTAGCTAGGAACAAACCCTAATGAGGGGAAACCCTTGATCATGTCTTTTTATGTGTTCTTCAATAGTTCAGCAAAGAGAGAGAGAGAGATAGTACATATACAACAGAAGTCAACACTTTGACTTATCTAAATAAGAGCATAGATCATCTCTAAGAAGATGATACATGAGGTAGTTGAACTCAGTTGAAGACATGCTGCTTCAACTGATTCTCCAAGGTGACTCCATCACCTATCATTGTGTTGCACCTCATCATCATGCTACACCATGCTGCACCCATCATCACTATGTTGCATCTCATCATGCTTCATTAATCATGACTGGACCCATCACTGTACTGTTACACTATGTTGAGCTCTTCGTTACACTATGCGGCACCCAAACGCATGTTGCAAGACCTCATCATCCTATTGTTGCAATACATTCTTGTTACTGCTATATGTCCATCATCACCATGTTGTCCCATTGATGTACCATACTGCACCATGTACCATTGTTGCACCATGTACCATTGCTCCTATGTACTATTGTTGCACCATGTCAAGCCTCCAAATTGACTGCCACAGACTGCCCAACAATCTGATCCAAACACATCAAAATTGTTGTCCAAGTTTCTGTCATTGTTGTTATGACAATGATTGGTTAGGGCATATTTGACTGTTGTAATAGCCCCTAATCAGTCACCAAAACAGCCCTCCTTAGCTGCAACCTACCCTTGGAGAAGTGGTGGCTCCCTTCACTGTTGTTCTGGGCATAGACAACCCTCAATACACCCTACGTTTCCATCCAAACAGCTCGCAGGGTTTGCGGCCTACCCACAGCATCCTACCAATGCCCTTCACCAAGAGTTTTGCACCCAAGAACACCTCCACGCAGGCTGAAACAATCTTCCCTTGTCTCGACCTTCTAGGGAGCTACCTCGGCCTCCCTTACAGCAAACTCGACCCTCCAGAAGACCCATGAAAGAGACCTCTATTACCACGTTGTTCAATTCTCCTTTGTTGCGGCTAAGGCAAAGCTTTTGTTTTGGATTGTAGATTACTATGGTGTGGTTTCTGAGAGGAATTCGAATTTTCCACAGTGTTCATCTTTACATTGGTCGACGTTTCGAGTCTAGACCAAGATTCATTATTAGTACTGATTTACGGAGAAAAGAAAAGAAAAAGGTTTGTGATAAATATGCAATAGGTTTGCTGTAAAGACTGTTTGACCAACAAAATGACTGTTTAATATTATTATTTACCATTATTTTAGTTAATTTCTGAATTAATATCATATTATGTTTACTGAATACATTACTATTACTTTGTTCTTATTATTATTTTTACTAATTATCTTATAATTTTTACTTGTTATATTATGATAATTCTTTATTTCTGATTTCTCATGTTAATGATTAAGTGTAATTAACTTATTATTTAGGTTTATGTTATTATTTATATAATAAGTTTGTTATTATTAATCTAAAATTAAATTGTGAGATTGTTTATATGTTATTTGTTTGAATTAATTAATAAGTTTTATTACCATATGTAATTTATTTATAATACTTCATTATTGTGTAAGTAATTTGTAATTAGTTAATAAAAGGTCTACAATATCATTGATATATTAAGATTATTCTATTGTTAATTTATTAATTAAATAGAAATGTGGGATGAGTTATGAGATATTTTATTTAATAGATTAAATTAATCAATAAGCTTTATTCTAATAATTACCAATATATTATGTTATTCATTTATAATTTCTAATAATTCTAATAATTACCATTATATTATGTTATTCATTTATAATTTCTAATGTCTTATGTAATTAATTTTTAGAGGTTCATATTATCATTAATATGCCGAGTATATTATGTTGCTACTTCATTAAAATTAAATTGAGAACTTAGTAATATGTTATTTAATTAATCGATTAAATTAGTTACTAAGCCTATTATTAATTTATTAATTCTATTGATTTATAAATTATTTATATACTATGTTTATTA
>APFE031522557.1:1055-24050 GCA_000404065.3 Pinus taeda | reverse complement strand
AGGGTTTACCATGATGTAAGAAGTGGATCAGGTGAGGTAGTGAATGGTGTGATAGTTGAAGACCTCATACTCATCTTTTTATCAATCTGTTGTGACAATATACATGAAGTTACAGGTCTGGCCCTTAATAACATTGGTAGTAAACATACAATAAATGAATCCCCTCTTCTCCCCCCTCTTTCTGTTACATGCTTTAAAGGAGGAAACCAGTTTCACTCCAACCAATACAAGGATCTGCAGTGACAACATTTGTGCCTTTGAAATGTTTTTGAAGAGCTCTACATATGCTATAGGAACTGGTAGGGCCAACCTAGAAATTTGAATGTTTTCTCCCCTTTGTTTAAAGCATTTGGCAGTTAACAACAATTCTATGCAAAGTGAATTAGCGTTGGACTATAAGGCCGCAGGAGGGTCAAAGTAAATTTTTGTTTAGCAGCTGAAGCGGGTTGGAGGGTAAGGATAGATCAGGTAACAAAAATATTAGCACAACCAATCCAGGATCATTCAAACTATTTGGTGGTAGAAAGTTCTAACCAGGGCTACCAGAAGCAAAGAGGGTCCCCCTTGATCTTTTAAGAGGTAGCGGTTTCAAACTTGGAACAACCTAACAGGGCATGTTGAATTGTTGAAAGTAGGAGAAGGTTATTCGAACCTTTGTGGCATGACAACCAACACAACTGTTACAACAAGGATTTCCCATCACAAGTGGAACTTGGAGCAAGGGTAACATAACAGTTATCCGGTAGTTAGACATTAATCTAGTAACCAATTATAGTTAGAAGATTGGATTATAGAATTTTAACATCGCACTCAAAGTATATTGGTGGTCGATTTACTACTATGTGGGAAATTAGCCCTATCTTTTGTGGTTTTGCTATAGAATCATTCAGAGCGCAATGGGATCCAAAAAGTTGAGAAAACAAAAATAAGACCCGGTTAGACTAGAAGACAACCAAAAGGAAAGCAACCAAAATTATAGAAGACCAGATTTGAGAATAGGAAAATTATAGAAGACAAGGAGAACAAAACCAACCACAGCCGAATTTGTTAGAAAAAGAAATGAAGAAGACCACAGAACATCAAGATCCATTTTCCAAATCCTCCACAGTGGAAAGTGGATACAAAAATCGATTCAAACAAGGAGCAAAAAACAATGTTTGGTTGGGGGTTTTGTTTTAGCAGAATAGACATGCCTCATACATGGCTTGTAAGCCAAAGGGAAAGCTACAGGTCTATACTGTCGATGGCTTCCACAGTGCAATCGTGGCGGCATCATTTTCTCCTTACCCTGGAAGTGAACCAGGTCATTCTTGTGGCCATGTTTCCTCTTAGTCTCCAGGCTTCTCCATCGCTTACCTCGCATTTTCTCGTTTCTTTACACAGGACATTTAAAACAAAAAGTAGATTCTTTGGTTCAAATTTCTTTGGAGATTTGATCAGTTAGGGTTTCTTCTTCTGTAGGGATAAAATTTACAAAGCTTTGCTAGGGTAATTTATATAATACAGCCAGGAATCAGGAAAAACTAGGAAAAAGAAAGAGAATGGGATCAGAAAACCCATTTTCGAGAGCACTAACCTGCAATTTAAACAGAACAGAGGAATTCTGAGAACCTGGTAACCTGGGAAACAGAGAGCTGTACCTGCATTAAAATTCACATCGAGTCCTGTGTTGGTTATTTATGGTCTCATTGCCACTGTCAGTTGAAGGAGCCGCTACAAAGTTTGTAAATGCTGCAAGATTGTCGTAATGGAAGCCTCCAACAGTTGGAGGAGGTGGTGAATCTAATGGTTTGGTCTATCTGGATTGGAGGTCAAAGGCGGTGTAGAGATGTGAGCTCGGAGTCAGAGTTGTGGGCTCGGTGGTGTTAAGACTGAGTGGTACTCTTGATCTGTTGCACGTTGAGCTTATGAGGAAGAGGCGTGGAGGAGCAACCTTGAGGGGGTGGTTGCATAGTGTTACAAACCTGTAGGGCAGCGTACAAGGTGGAAAGGCTTCTCGTGATAGGTCGAGTAGTAAAGTGTTGCGACTGTTGGTCAAGAAGACTAACATTGAAGATTTGTGATGAGGGTTGTCACTATTGTTTTAGCGTGACATGGAGAGATGACCGTTGTGTAGAGATCGTGAGCTGAAAGTGAGAGTTGATTATGGTGGCCACCATGTGAAGAGACGAGTGTTCGCTAGAGAAAGTATTGAGATTGGCTATGGGTTGAACTGTTCAAGATGGGTGAATGTGAGAGAGGCTCGATCTAACAATCTCAGCGGAAGCATGATGCAGTGACAAACGTTTTGTGTTGAAACCTGAAGGAGGTGATTCTTTGCAGAAACCGTCGATTTCCACCATCATTGTCAATTGAAGATGCTACTGCTCAATTGCAGAGGGCGTGGAAGAGCACATGAAGAGACGAAAACAGATGGATATAGAAGGAGAGCAAGAAACAGTCTCCGAAATTGGAGGTCAGACGGAGACTACTTGTTGAACGGGGCATTCTTTGTTCCGTCACGTGCGGGCGCATCATCCAGCTACGCGAATGCTTCCAGTCTGTCAGCGAGCCCATTGTCTATTGTGGCCTCCCTCACCGGCAACGCCGATGTTCTGCCCTCCAACCTCAGCATCCATGAATACCTCTACCCCTTCCTTTCAGGGTGGCCGTTACGTAGGTTGCAGGGAGGCCGTTACGTAGGTGCTGATGTGTTGTAGAAAAGTCGTCTACCTGAACAATTTCTATCGAGAGGCATAATACGAAAACTGTTTGCCCGTTGAATGTGGCCGACACGTGTCAACCGTAGAGACAAAAGGACGACGAAAGTCTCTTTCAATGGAAGGCCTATCGACCTAAAAATAGTTATTCTAGATTCTTTTGTGACTCCCCAGGCTCACTTTACCGTGTCCCTCATAAGCATGAGTGCACTTGGTGTACTGTGATACTATCATAGTTCTCAGAACATAATTTTTATTTTTTTATGAAATCAGGGTTAGGAGCAATTCATTCCTTTAGTTCCATTAAAGCTTAAATTATCTTTCTGAGCTAGGTTCGATTTATAGCCTATTCTAGGTAGTTGAGTTGGAATCTTATCCACTGAAGATAGACCTTTATATTTAGTTACTTATTTTCTTCAATTCTACTTCTCGTGTTTGTTAAATTCAGTTATTGTTTTATTTTCCATAGCGATGTCTACTATATGGGTTATTGTTTTAGCATCTGCAACCCCTAAAATTTATATTCACGGAGCATTCATATCACTACATTTCCCACACATTTTCCTTACTTACATCTGGAAGCTTTCAATGTTTCAATCTTACTAGATATTTCTTTTTATATACGGATAGGTGAAAATGGTTATTCTATATATGTAATGATATTGAATTCATCCTATATGTTGGTACTTTTAGATGTTGTTCACTAAGTTATCTCGTTTTCAAAATTTATCAATTTTTATTCTTTTCCATATTAGAATGTGGTTTGCATATTACTCTCAGAATTAACTAATAATTAGCCAGAAATAAACTCCCTTGGTCTACGAAATTCATTGTTTTGTTGAAACTGGTTTACTAAAAACTATTACCCTAGCTTAATATTATACCCAATAAATCATGATGCTATTTTAATTTCCAATGAGCTATTAACCACACGACTACATATTTTTGGCTTTTTATTACAGAGTCTTAGTAATTTATTTATCAGTTTCTCTTCTGTGTACATGGTTGTACCACTCATGTTCATTTCCAATCTACATAACCATCCAATCACCATCTATTCTACATATAGTAATAAACCTTTTTATCGCACTATTTATAGAGTGCAAGTAAATTGAGATCTTGTAAATGTTAACTATGATGCTCAACGCTCTAAACACGTTTTTACTTATAATTTCTTTTTCTTTTTTTTTCCATAAAAATAATCCAACCATTAAAGATTTGTTCCTCTTATTATGAATTATAATCATAGCCATGAACTATAACATTGACATAAACATTACAGTATCGAGGTTCTTACCCATACCACTAAAATTTGAAAACAGTGAAAATACATGTCGCCTTAGAGTAGAAACATATCAGATAAATCAACCTCTAATCTTCTTCACATCTGAACACACATAATCATACTTTAAATCACCCTTTATCTGCAATCTATATACCAAAACGAATCTCATAGTGAGACTAAATTTAAATCACTAATACTCTAAAATACAACATTTTCATATAAACTTCTCTATATAAAAAAAAAATAATAATGGATAATAGAATAAAATCACCAGAGGAGTACTTGGGATTTGCAAACCTATCACCACCCAACCTAGAACTGTATTCCTCTATTGCACCCCACACTGAGAAGTTCTTTCCAAGGAAATCAACCTCCTTATTGATCCCTTCAATAGGTATTTAATACCTTTCTTTCATGATAAAATTTCCATTAGTGGTGTCCCACTTTTGTGGACCTTTTTTATCCACTTGCCTAAGCTTTTCCATAAAATCTTTCATTTATCTCCAAGAATACTCTTATGCTTATCCAAGCTTAGTGTCTTCCTCCAGCTAAGCAAATTAATGGATCTTTCTCTTCCATCCATTAAGTTTATCTCGAAGTTCATATGGAGTTCTTATCATGAAAGAATAATCAAATCTCATTTACTAATGAGATTTTTTTTGTTTATCCTTCTTTGGCAAGAATCTCATTTTCTAGGTGTCCCAATCCCAAGTACTTTCACTCCCATATGTTTACGTATTATTAAAATTATTTATTTAAAAAAATACCTCAATGTGCTCTATAGATTTTTCGTTGGTCCTATTAACATAACTCAACCTGAACAAGGAAGCGCATTATAGAAATGGAGGGATATTATATGAAGCCCTTGTTCATATGGAAATTAGTCCCATTGAATTTGGCATAGAAAATATGGACATATTCACTACAAGATAATACCCTGTCTAAATCAAATGGTGAAGGGCATCCCCAACATCAAGGAGGACCATGACAGAGTATGCAAAGGATGTTCCTTGGGAAAGAATACTTAGAAACCCTTTGTAGGAAGTGATACAAGCTCTCAGAAGATATTAAATCTCATTCATGTTGATGTGTATTGTTCCATGTCTGATAAATCTCTTGGAGGTCACTAATATTATGTGATCTTCATTAATGATCACTCTAGAAATACATGGCTTTATCTTCTCAAGACAAATGATGAAACATTTGAGAAGTTCAAGGAGTTTAGATCCAAAGTTGAGACCCTAACAAAAAGAAAGATAGAAAATTTGAGATCTAAAAATGGAGGTGAATACCCTTGAAAATAACTTATAGTATATTGCAAAGAGCTAATTATTCCCTACAACCCTGATTAGAATGGAGTAGCATAAAGGATGAATAAAACCATTAAAGAATACATAAGGACTATTATATTTGATCAAGACCTATGATCCAGGAGGATATTGGTGGCCACCTCTCTATTTTAGTTTCATATGTTTCCTTGATTATAACAACATTTACTATTTTTAGCATTTTTTGTAGTCCTGAACTTCCAGAGCTATTTTGACCCTGTGAACGACGTTTTTTTCAGGTTCATAGTAGGCCCGCAAACATAAGTAGGGTCCTGCCGCAAATCCTATAGTACTGAGAAAGATATTTACAACAAGGCATCGTACGCACACAATGGAGATCATATGACCAAGTTACAAACTTGGGAAGTTGGTTGCCCAACTAAACCCAACGGGGCCCACAAACGCTTGGTGTCCCATCTCTTGGGGTTAGTGTTTTGGCTGTTTAAGGTTACCCCTTGTTGTTCAATAATAAAAATTTCCTTGACCCTCATTGTAACACAATTCAGAGGGATGTAGCTGCCACATATCTTCTCAGAGATAAGCCACCATCGCCCAAGCTAGTTTATTTCCTTTCTGTATGTAAGCATATTTTAGTTGTTTGATATTAATGAAATGAATTTTATTTCTGTTGCATCTCTATGTTAATGGATTTATATGTATTATGTTGCGTTCCTGCATAATTACGGATCAATGGTATCAGAGTAGTTTACTCTTTCTATTTTTTTCTTAGCATGCCCCTAACAACGTCAGGGTATACAAGTTAGGGCTCAAACTAGTTGAACCTTTTCAAGGCCATCCCTACAAAGCCTGATGGCCTCGCAATGATGGATAAATTTGCCTGGATCTTTTGGCGGCTACCCACAGGCAACACATCTCCATCCAACAACAACTTTGGAGGTGCCACTCCCTTTAAGGTACATTTCCAACTTGAAATTCCCAAATTTGAATGCCAGATAGATGCAGACACTGTAGGTAGATGGAAAAATCTATTGGAAGGATATTTTTCGGTTCATGACTTTTCCAGTGAGGAAAATAATAATTTTGCATTCTCAAAGATGCCCCCCATGTCAAGGACTGGTGGGAAACCTACTATGAAAAAAAGAACAATAGGGAACCCTCATTGTTTTCAGTTGTACCCACTTGGAATTATTTTCGAGACGCCATCAAGGAACAATATTACTCTGTCATGAGCTATGAAGATAAATACATAAAGTGGACCACACTGTGGCAGGGAAGGGACCAAGATGTGTCATGGGCCTCTAAATTAGACATAAATTAATGCCCATGCCTCTAAATTAAACATAAATTAAGGCCTATGACCATCCTTCAGCACATTAAACCTCTTTTTTTGCATTAGATAATGTATTTTTAACTTTAATATATTCATCGCGAAGGTTTATGAAGAATTGCATATTTGTGCCTAATATTATTTATTTTTGTGGAATATTATGAGAATATTGGGCATATTATGAAGATTTGGAGGAGGAGATAATTTAGAGACTTGCTCCCAATTATAGGAGGATCAATATTAAATAATAAATCAACAAGATATTATGGAATTATGGCACTCATTGTGTAACTCCAATGACTGAGAAAATCTAGGAATGTGTTCCTTGCCATTTAATGCAGATTCCTAGTATTGGGGACCAGATCCACTAATCAATTGATTTTGATGGGGAAATATTCCTCCTTTCATGGCGAGTGATTCATAATAATTTTGTATAAGTACCAAGTCGAATTTTCCTCTAGGGGTAGATTTTGATTAGTGGTCTTGTGGAGAGAACTTGTATTTTTGCAGCTCCATTGTATTTTCTTACAAGGATGTAATTGTATTGATGAAAATGATGAAGATTGGTGTCATGTTCAGCTTCTAAATCTTGTTCTTCTCCATAGGCCTCTAATATTACTTGAGCTTGGCCATCCCGGGATCCTCAAATCCATTTTGTATCATTTGTTTTTATTCTTTTCACTTCTTATTCACATACATCTCTTGTTCTTATTTCTTTCCATTTCTGCATTTAGTGTTAATGATTTCTTGTTGTAGGATTGGGTTAAATGGTTTATGTAAGTTATTTTGTAGGATCACAAGAATAATTTCATCTATGGAAAAGCTTTGGAAGTTCATAGTAATCATTGAGCTACTTATATTAGTCTTCTTATTCCCAAATCTAGATTTCTGGAACTCCTTGTTAGTAAAGAACAATAAATTTCTGCTATTTTTTAGAGCATGCTAACAAGATTGAATCGAATTGGTTCCACTTGCATTAGATGAAAAAAAGTTCCATTTAATAAAAAAAATTACCCCATTTAATTTTCACTTGATTAGGTTAAGAATGAATTTGATAGATTTACTAGCTCACTAGTTCTCGAATTTCTGATTTTTAAACTAGTAATTTTCCATTATTTAATAAATCTTTCCCTTGTATAGATGAATTTGTGGATAGATGCAGAAAATAATGTGTTCTGTTACAGGAGATTATACATTCCATGGATACCTCATCTCATCCTCATCCACCCATGTCACCAAATTCCACTAAAGTCTCAATCTGAATTCTTGTTTTATAAGAAAAAAATTGACATTTCCATTGAGCAAATCTACCCATCTTGAAGCTCTCGCTTGAGTTTTGGGTAGTGTCCACCACCTCCAAGCCTTATTCTTCCATTATCAACCTTTGCCAAGCTCCTTCCACCTTCTAGACCACTTCCTAATATTTCAGCCTATGTTTTGTAATAAAACAAGGGATCCTATAGACATCCTGTAGAAAATAGTACTTCCTGTAGACATCTTGTAGGAAAACTTGTAGTGGCCTGTTTTAAGCACGAATTCAAAAAAATCATCACCAGAAGCCAGGATTAGGCCCCTACTTGCCGTCTAAGCCATATGAATTTTTGTACTCCTTTTCCTCCACACCTGTCTCCCCTACCAAAGAACCAAGCAAGATTAACATTTACATTTTTCAAGCAAAAAAATAAACAAGAAAATGTTATTTTATATTTATTCATGCACATAGCAGTTAGCACTCTCTAGATTATATTCCATCATCATTTAGTTAAAATCATCACATGGGATAACTAGGGTCAATTTAGGTTTATTATGCTTAGTTCATGATCTTTATGCAATTAGAATATGTTTCTTTCCCTGTACTTTATTTCTTGCAATAAGTTAAGGTTTCCATTTCAGTTCATTTTCTACAATTAGTTTGGGGTTTGATTTCAGTACATACACTCCATTACATCATGAAAATAAAGGAATGACACATTGTATGCTTAACATATAGTGTTGATACCTCTTAATTTTGTATAAAGCCTCGATGGATAATTAAAAGTCAGTAGCCTTGGGAGTTGCAACATTCTTGCTACAATACCAAGGCTCATCAACATGTCAGAGTTCATAAATACTTTTCATAGCCTTCGCATCAAATTGGGTATCAAGGATTATTAGCGGCATTTGGTACTCAAGTACCATGATTGTCTCCACAAGTAGATCCAAGAAGAGATGTAGTTCCTAGACATCTTGGCACCACTTATCGATACACTGTTAAGATTGAGCTGAAATTGATTATTTCTTGGGTTTATTTGCATTGTCTTATATTTTCATATCAGATCTATATCAAGTGGTATCAGAGCTATATGAAACTGGGTTAGATCTATAAATTAATCAAAAGCAAGGGAAAGGCACCCCCGACCATAGAACAAACAAAAATTTAAAGGCAGGGTGACCCAGGATAACCCACAAAATCCACATGAAAATAATAACACCACGAAGACAAAGAAGGGCACACATAAATGGTGTAAGTTCCATAACATGCCCACTCACAGCAAAAGTGAGTTTCGAGCCAAGAAGTCACTAGTGGCTGAGTTGAAGGTTTCCATATCAGATGCATGCTTTGATTCTAAATCAAAACCTGACAAGGAGAATGAAAAAGGGAAGAATATTATTGATGCGGAGCCTAGTTCTACCATTTCCACCACCAAGATCCAGATGATTGAGTCTAAATATCCAGAGGAGTGGGGAAGCTCTTCCACTCACAAATGCATGTGAAGAGTTCTCCACTACATCTCATTGTCAACAATGGAAGCCAAAAGAAACTCATTTTAGTAGAGGTCATAAATCGGTTGGGCCTACTGACCACCCCACACCCACATCCATACACCATCAGGTGCCTTCACCAAGGAAGATATCTCTACATCAACTAGTAGTGTCACCGAAATTAAAACATCAAGCCCTTCATAGATGAGGTACTTTGTGATGCTACTCCTCTTCAAGTTTGTGATGTATTATTAGGCCAACCATACTTATGGAAGCATCATTCTATGTATGAGTCTAGGCCTTGCACTGTTATTATTTCTTTGGGAAATAACTTATATAGGATATCAAAGGTAACGCCACCTACCACTATCTCTTCGATCTCTACAAATAAATGTAGTAAGATCATCTCCTAGACTGGGAAATGTGTCTTACTTATGATTCACCCTAAGGGAAAGAAGAATATTCTAGCCAAATCCACAGCCTCCAGACAAGGCTCCTCTAGACGACAGTATCAGATGGACAAGGTCATGGAGGACCACAAGGACATCTTCAACTTAGCTGGAGGGGTATGCCTACACTGTGAGGTGAAGAACTCCACCAATCTGACCCTGAGCATGCCACTACCCAACAGGCTGATATATCGATGCCCTATTATGGAGAATTTTGAAATCAAGAGGAAAATTTAGGAGTTGTTGCAAAAAGGGAACATTAGGCTAAGTTCATAACCCTGTGGGAGCCCGATCATGTTGGTACAGAAGAAATATAAGGCCTAGAGACATTGTATTGACTATTAGGCGTTGAAGAAGATCACTGTCTGCAATAGGTATCTAATCCAACAGATTGATGACCTTCTATACCAACTCAAGGGGGGAAATAGTATATCAAGATTGTCTTGAAGTTCAGTTATCACCAGGTACCAATGGAACCCTCTCATGTGTGGAAGACTACCTTCAAATCCAAGGAGGGGCATTTCGAATGGCTGGTCATGCCTTTTGGCTTGAAAAATTCCCCCACAAACTTCATGAGGATGATTGACATCATTTTGTAGTCCTTCACCAACTCATTCATGGTAGCATATTTGGACGAAAACCTCATATTCAACCAGATTTGGGAAGAGCATCTCCACCATATTGAATAGGTCCTACAAACCCTGCGACAACAAAAATTTTGTGCCAATTTAGACAAATGCACTTTTGGTATGAGCAAAGTGACGAGGAATATCAATAGGTACATTATAACAATCATAATTCCATCCTCCAGCTTTAGAACTATCTCTTTCTCATATTTATTTACAATTTTTGCTATATTACTCTTCATGAGAGGGGTAAAATATGGTTTTCTACATCATGTAGCCTAATATCATTTAATTGTAGGGAATGGACAATTTTTTAGATAATTTACATTTATGGGCTCATAGTAGACATCATGGAGAGATTTGAGGATGTTTTCCACATCCTTAACACCCTCAATTAGCCCAAGATCACCACACTCACTCTCATCAGGTTGAAGTCATGTGCAGCCAAGCAAGACGAGGTCATTTCCAGCCAAGCAAGTGCATTAATGAAGATCATGATCCAACAATCTCAATTTCTGGGAGATAAACATTCCTATATTCTAGGGACTTGCTAGTATCTACCCTCTTGTATAAATAAACATGTAAAAGAGCTCATTAGGATTCGAGTTTTGTTTTCAACTAGGTAGCTATTGAGCTTAAGCACTTGGCATTGTTATTTTTGACTAGTTATGTGATGTATTTGACATTGATGCAATGTTAGTGAGAAGCATCTTATTGGTTAATAACTTAGTTAGCTCTAGAGGGCTAAGGGTGTTGGGTTTAGGCCCAACCCTAGTGGTTTTGACCCCTCTTTTGTATTTGTATATTTTGGAATAAGGAATTGCTGAGAGGGGTAGCATGAATAAGCAATTAATAAAATATTTTTTCTTTTTCTTACTATGCTTATAGTCCCTTCTAATGCTCTTTTAATTATGAAATAATTCATTCAAAAAAATAGCGAATCAATAATATTTTAGACACACATATTCAAATAACAACCACATGAAAAACACACATTTGACATGGTGTTTTTCACAGGGAAACCCAGAGGGAAAAAATGATCCAGGAGGATCCTCAAAATGCTCAAAATTAAAAATTCTCACATGCTTACAAAACTAATGTGAAGTTGAAGATATCGTCGTGTTGGTTTTAACTATATATCCGATTGGAAAAATAGCATCTGTATGAAGGAGAAAACATGCACTGAAGTTTAAGGCAAATAGAAAAAAAAAATGGAACTTGTAGACCAAGTGGAAATCTCACATTTTGACATGGGGTAGGCAGTCAAAGTCAAACAGATCAAACTCTAGGTCGGGGGGTCGAACCCATGACCTCCATTGTATGATCACAAAACCTTACGACTATACTATGGCTTTGATTTATTAAATATTGGTACAAATATCATACTAAAGTTTTATTAGGTTGGCAAGTGGGGAAGCGTGGCAGAGCTCACCACATCCGGCTGCCTTGCCAACCCAAAGGAAATGGTTTAAATCAGCACTATCAAACAAACCAGTGGATAATTGATACATTTGTGGCAACCCCAGAGTTTTGGTATCCAAACAACGTAGAGTAGTCGTATCGTGGTATATTGATATGTGGCAACAGTCAAATCATAGAGTAAAGGTTATGAGCATAGTTGGAAATCCAAAATGACATAGAGGAGTGTTGTATGTGGCACAGAGGCGACACAATTATGTGGCACGGATTTTCAACGTAATACCACCACCAGATTTTGTTACATGGTTTACCATAAATTCCAACATAATACATATTCAGATATGCCATGTATTAAATACAAAATTCCAAATTAAAATCTAATATGTTATATGGTTATACCATATTAACAATATATGTGCCCAATAATATATAGTTATAACTATTGTGCTATATGTATAATTTTAATTGCACTAGAACACAACAATATTCCTTTTTTGCCAAGCAGGGCTGGGAGGTCTGTAGGTTTGACCTTGGGACCTGCCCATGACTCTATAAAATGTTTACCAATGTGTGAGAAGCTAGGGAGATGTACAATGAGCCTGAAAGTTAGGTCTTATGGATGCCTGCAAATTCTCTTTTGAGCATAACTTGGCCATCCTTATGCCTTTTTGAGAAAGAAGAGTTCCGTTGGAGAGTAGAGGTCGAGGCCTACATGTTGATAGAAGCCACGGGTGCCTATGTGCATAGTCAGAATGGAAAAAATGGATGTGAAGAGCATTTTTGAGCACTCCTAATATAACGAACACCCATTGGAAGCGAACCAAGATATGTAATCCAAGAGGAATGAACTCTGTCATCAACATTTCTTATGTTTGCATATTTAATTTCTATTGTTTATGTTATTGAGAGTTCTAGTGCCAACATTTAGGGGATCACCTCGGTATGAAGTCCCAATTAAACCTCACACTATTTGGTGTGGGAGTAACATTTGGTATGGTGGCCCAGTTTCCATTGTCTTAAGGATTTGCCTCAACTCTTGCTTGTCAGCGAAGGAGAGTGGTCTGTTTTGTCTTCGAGAAGTGAGCTTTGTGTGTCGAGTGAGTGTGAGTGTCACTTGTGTCAATGGCTCTTTCACTGTAGAGGGAGAGGGTGGGAGTGAGTCCCAAGTTGGTTGGGATGAAGTCCCAACTCGGCTAGGAACACACAACACAATAGGACGTGCACAACTTCGGGAGGAGAAATCCACATGGATGCAGAAGTCACAACACACAAGGTAAGATAGCACGTACAACACTCAATG
Source organism: Pinus taeda (assembly GCA_000404065.3). NCBI lineage: Eukaryota > Viridiplantae > Streptophyta > Pinopsida > Pinales > Pinaceae > Pinus > Pinus taeda. The sequence goes on along the minus strand of APFE031522557.1, from coordinate 10,914 downwards.
GATGAGTCCAAACGAGTGAAATGATTGTTACATCAACTTTTATGGGAAAGGTATGTCTGGTGTTCGGGAGAGTAGTCTACACAGGCGAGACAACATTAACATCATATACAACACATTTCCATTAATAGATTATGTATTACAACAAGTGAAATAGTTCAGATGTAGAACACAGGTTAAAGCAATATGCATAACAAGTGTTAAATATTAGTCTTACAACAATTACATGTGTGAAAATGTGGTGGCCAATTAACAGACTTTTGAATTAAGTGAAAGTTCCAAGACACATCGTTACACCATACATCACTAACCCCAAGTGTGGGGCATTGGTGATCCAAGTCCGAGTGTGATTACAAACCCTTTGAAGACCTTTTACTTTTTTGATGTGTAAAATTATGTTTAAAATGAACATAAATGAATACATATGAATGTTGTAAAGAAGAGGAACATAAAAATCATCAGCAACATAAAAGCATAAGCCGTTGATAACGGAGTTCATCCAAGAGGGAGTACATCTCCGAGCCCTAGTGTCAAGATGGTGTAGGCCGCTGAATTAAGTGTTGTAAATAGTGATGATGTACATAAGAGGTGATGTTTCTATCATACAAGGAAAACTCCCTCACGCAGGAGTGGCTCCAAGAGATGTTCAGCTACAGGAACTCTAAGTCAAAACCACTCCCATCAGTATGACATAAACTCATGCATGATGAGCATCCCGCCAACATGGCATAAAAGAGATCTTAATGCAAACATGTATGAAGACAATATGAGTATCCCATCAACATACAACAAAGGGATCTCAAAATCCAACATGATAAATCATGACAACAAGTACATCAAAAAGGCGATTCTATGTCACATAAAGCAGGAATCATAGAAATGAGTAAGAAACAAGATCCCACATCAAACATCAACAAGGATTTGTGCAACAAAATGCATAAAGAATAAGTACATGAACATAGCATATACCTCACAACCAAGGGCCATCTGAAAAAGCAAATGTCAAACTCCTAAAGTTGTTCGTGCCATCAATCTCACAGCATCAATTGCATGACTACTCGCAGATGGATGTTGACACCGGAATTCCAGTTAGAAAAGTGGTTGAAGAATAGAATGAGAGAATGACAAATTTGAGATCAGATTTGTGATGTTGAATAGTGCAAAATCGACTATCCAATCTTTGAATTCTGAGAAGTTGAGCATCTGGAGCTCAAGGAATATTTTAGTTTCCCCCTAGATTCCTCAAAGATTTTTCTCTATGGGTGGACTGGAAATCTGCAACTCCAAAGGTGAATCTGACTTCACCATTGTGATCCCTATGGAAAACCATGGAAAATGACTGTAAACTTGACTATATTCTGATATGGAGAAAAATTACGTCCTCAGAAGAATAGCAAGGATCATGGTTTTGCTCCCTATTTTTACAGTAATCATGGTTCCACCTCCATAATGAAAAATGACAGTGAAATGCAAAACCCTTATGGAGAAATGGACAATTCCATTGGGGTTGTGACATTGAGAGGTGTGGAATCCATATAAAATTTGTCAAATTCTAATAAAGTGGAAATTTGGCCCTCTTACAAAAGTCATGGTTCTCCCTGCATAAAAATTAATAAAAAAAATTAATTGTCTTGGTTTCCATGCCCGCTTTTGGTTCCTCCATCTGTCTCTCCGTGAACTGAAGAAATATGGGTTAATATAATTTTTCTCGGTGGATTTACCAATCAGTTAGTTGGCTGACTTGGTTTATGATCCATTACTTAAGGGGGAGGTTGGGTGGTCAAGCCCTGCCTCCTCCCTTTTTATACATGGCCAACAAATAGAATTTTTAATTAAGTTTTTGGATGAGCCTACCTTGGGTGGTCTGCCCACCGTACCCACCTCCATCGTTTTTTGTTTGTATTGATATCATCTATGGTGTGGGCTATATATAATATATGTTGGTTGTTTTATATGTGGGGTGTGATTTGTTACAAGGCCGCCCGATGGGCTGGCCCACGTGACCGAGCGGGTTCAACTCCCATCGGCCTCACCATAATATGGTGAATTGTTGGTTAATGGGGGTGGTGGGGATGGTGGCCCCCACTCGCTATATATATATATATATATATATATATATATATATAGAAAATATATATATATATGCCATTTTTAAAGAAATTCAAACTTTTAGCCGTAGGAGTGACTGTAATGACCCGACATTTTCGCTCAGAATCCGGTGGCCTAAAAAAGTCCAAATTATGGTCTCCTCACGCCTGCCCAGTCATCAGAAATTCAACCCAACTTTGATTACTTCTAACGTTTTCATACGAACTCGGATTGACAAACCGTTTGCATCACTGCGATCAAAACGTCGAGATCTATGCTTTGGTCCTCGTTTAAAAGTGTTTCGATCACTTTGAATTTTGATCTTCCCTAATTCCTTGTCCTGTGTGTATCTTTGGAGCCACTTGGATCAATCCTCCCCACTGAGGAGCTTTTGGTCCTCCAAAAGCATGAAAAATAATCTGCAACTTCTCTATACCATGTTTGCATCACAAGTGTCCTAAAAAGTTCTTGCTTCCATCTCCTTCACCTTTGTTCTTCAGAGCCTTCATTGTTGAGCCGACACCTGCAACCTCTGCAACCTATAGTACATTATTTTCAAATTACATGCTTCATTGACATGACCATCTAGTGACCCATACGTCCCACACGTTCCGCGAGTTTATAACACATTCTTAGTGGTCAAGTTTACAACAAGATGGATGCAATACCCCAGCTATGACAACAAGGAAAACCTATCATTGTTGCTTCAACAAGTGATGAAAAAACATGATCACTGCAACACATGATTTACAAAGATAAGGCAAAACATTATTTTCTTGACATGTGATGGAAACATGACATCACTTTCATAGTTTATCATGCAACTCAAAATAAGACCAGACACTCATTGTTGTTGACCAAGTGATGGAAAACACATCATCACTTTTACATTTTAAAATGCAACATATGATTTACAAAGTTACGACCATGAAATGCTAACATATCTAGAAACCATTTTTCACTTATCAAGGTGAATGGTTCATGACCCTGTGATGGTCTTGCTTGTCGATTAACCATTTCACCTGGTTCGTGCACCAACAATTTGTCTTTAAGGCGCTGCTCTGGATGGAGGCTCTAACAAGTGGCTCTTTGATGTCCACTTCTATCACAATGACTGCAATAGGCTTTCTTCCTCCATATCTGCTTCACTTGTTTCTTTTCATGTTGTTGAGAGGGTCTTTCATGCCTCATCCTTTTGTGTGCTGCCATTCTTTTCCAACACATAGAAATTGTATGGTTATGTAATCCACAAAAGGTAAATTGTTTTGATGCCATGTTCTTAATTCATCATTAACAACATGGTCATAATGAAAATGAACATTTGAATGTTGAGAGTGGTTATACCTTTCCTTGTTTTCTCTGGTGTAACTATGGTGATGAGAGCTTTCCTTAGCTCTTTCCCTACAATGGAAACTGCCATGGGATGATGGGGATGTTTTCCCATCATTCTCTTTCCTCGACGATTTCAACAATGTCTCAGAGTAATCTAACATATTTGTGTATTCTCCTTTTTTGTATCTCAATACTGCAAATTGAGGTCTCTACACAACCTCCAGTGGTTGAGTTATGCCTTGGTTATTAACACCAAGTTATTCTTCCTTCTCATGCTTCATCCTGGTAAGGAGTCACATGTTTGTCCATGTAATTTGAATCTCCACATCTCCAATAGAAATCATACTATGTGATGATGAAATCGAAAGGAAATCAACATATTTTACATCCTCTGATGATTTGGAAAGAACTGATGATGGCTTGTCATCATCTATTGTTGGTGGTTCGCTAGCTGTCTTAGTGCATTCCCAACTTCCTAACATACACAAGTCCTGCCTGACAGGGAAATTCTTCTACTTTGATGGGATTGATAATTCCTTGGACATTGATGCCCAAGAAATTTCCTTCATACCCCATTTTTTTCAATAGTTTGGAGCCAATTCCTGTGGTATGATTTTCAAAAACAGCGAAAACATCATCAGGAAATATACATGAATATGGAGAACTACTTTTTACCTCAGATGGGCCATGCTGCAGCTTTTCCAAGGTCTCGTGCTTTGCTTGTAGTTGTCATAGAAAACTCTATTTTTCCTCATTCTCTTCATGTAGACACATCTTAAATTCAGTATTCTCTGTTTGAATATTATTTTTTCTTTTTGCTTCAGTTCTTCCATGGCCTCTTTCATGGCTTGCAACTAAAGCTGCAATCGCTCCTTTTCCTCTGTCTCTTTCTGTAGATTTTCATACATTATTTTTACCCTTTTGGAAATGTTGAGCAAGGTCTCATACATTGCTTTTTCATCCTCTGTCGCTGCACGTTCCATTGTTCATTCTACAATTCACATCAACGCAAAGACTGCTCTGATACCACTTCATCCAGGTCAGGGTGTGATTATGGACCCTTCCAAGACCTTTTACTTCCATGATGTGTTAAATTGAATTTAAAAAGAACATACATGAATACATATGCATGTTGTAAAGAAGAGGAACATAACAATCATCAACAACACAAAAACATAAGCCATTGATAATGGAGTTTGTCCAGGAGGGACTACATCTCTAGGCCTCAATGTCAAGATGGTGTAGGTCATTGCATTAAGTGTTGCCAATAGTGACAATGTACATAAGAGGTGATGTTGCTATCGTATAAGGAAAATGCTCTCATGCAGGAGTGGCTCCAAGGGATTTTCCACTACAGGAAATCTTAGTCAAAAAGAGTCCTATCAGTATGACATAAACTCATGCATGATGAGCATCCCGCCAACATGGCATAAAAGGGATCTCAATGCAAACATGCATGATGACAACATGAGTATGCCATCAACATATAACAAAGGGATCTCAACATCTAACATGATGAATCATGACAACAAGTACATCGCATAGGCGATTCCTTGTCATATCAAGTGGGAACCATCAAAATGAGTAAGAAATAAGATCCCACATCAAACATCAACAAGGATCTCTGCAGCACAATGCATAAAGAAGAAGCACATGAACACATCATATACCTCACAACCAAGGGCCATCTAAAGAAGTAGATGTGAAACTGTTGAAGCTGTTCGTGTCATCAATCTCATGCCATCAATCGCATGACTATTCGCACATGGATGTTGACACCTACATTCCACTTAGAAAATTAGCTGAAGAATAGAATGATAGAATGAGAAATCTGAACTCGCCATCAGATTTGTGACGTCGAATAGCGAAAAAATGATTGTCCTATCTTTGAATTCTGAGAAGTTGAGAATCTGGGGCTCAAGGACTCTTTTAGATTCCCCCTAGATTCTTCAAAGATTTTGCTTCATGGGTGGACTGGAAATATGCAACTCTAAAGGCAAATCCAACTTTGCCATTGCGATCCCCATAGAAAACCATCAAAAACAACTGTAAACTTGACTATATTTTGATATGGAGAAAAATTACCCCCTCAGGAGAATTGCAACGATCATGGTTCTGCTCCCTATTTTTACAGCAATCATGGTTCCCCCTCCATACTGAAAAATGGATGAGAAATTCATAAATTTGATAGAGAAATGGATAATGCTATTGGGTTCGTGGCATTGAGAGGTGTCGAATCCATATCAAATTTATCAAATTCTGACAAAGTGGAAATTTGGCCGTCCTGCAAAATTCATAGTTCCACCTGCATAAAAATTAATAAAAAATTAATTGTCTCGGTTTCCATGCCCACCCCTAGTTCCTCCATCTGCCTCTCCGTGCACTAGAGAAATCCAAGTTAATATAATTTTTCTGGGAAGATTTACCAATGAGTTAGTTTGCTGAGTTGGTTTATGATCCATTTATTAAGGGGGAGGTCGGGTGGTCAAGCCCCACCTCCTCCCTTAATAAGTTTTTTAATTAAGTTTTTAGTTGGGTCGGGCCCACCTTCGGTGGCCCACCCACCGTACCCACCTCCATCACTCATTGTTTGTATTGATATCTTATATGGTGTGGGCCATATATAATATAAGTTGGTTGTTTTATATGTGGGGTGTGATTTGTTACAAGGCCGCTTAGTGGGCCGGCCCACATGGCTAGGTGGGCTCAAATTCGTTAGCCTCACCCTTAATATGGTGAATTGTTGGTGCATGGGGTGGTGGGATGGATGGGCCCACTCCTTTATATATATATATATATAATTATATATAAATATATATATATATATATTATATATATATATATATAATATATATATAAATATATATATATATATATATTCTTTTTATAACAAACTAATTCCATTTTTTAAGAAATTTGAATTTTTAGCCGTAAGAGTGATTTTAATGACCCCAAAATTCTACCCGAAACCCAACCCAGCTTGGTCGGAATCTGGTGGCCAGAAAAAGTCCAAATTGTTGCCTCCTTAACGATGCCCACTTATTAGAAAGTCAACCCAACTTTGACTGCTTCTAACTTTCGCATACGGACTCAGATTGATGAACCGTTTGCACTGTTGCGATCAAAACATCGAGGTCTATACTTTGGTCCTAGTTCAAAAGCATTTTGATCATTTTGATTTTTGAGCTTCCCTGAGTCCTCCTTGTCTTGTGTGTGTCTCTGGAGCCACCTGGATCAGTTGGAGCCACTACTTACACTGAAAGAAAAGATTACAGACTCTTAGGGCTATGTGGGAGGAGCTGAGGTGAAAATCGTTTACATGTACAAATGAGGGGTATTAATAGCCAAAGGTGAAACTAACCCTTGTAGATGTTCGAATACCCTCAAGACTATTTGACTTCCATGACTTCTCAAATTTACATGACTCTTTGTAAAACAAGTGGGTCTCTTAGATTTCCACGTTACATTACATTGCTTAACAACATATCCCATAGTAGAAATGTGGACAAGATAACTCATGACATGACTCGACATGACAATTCTATTATATTCGTGCTGCTGTTAGAGTGCATGTCGAGCTACAGTGCTATTGGGTAATGGATGCCTTCATGGTGTATCATAGCTTCACCTCCATATGGCGAAGTGCACGGAGTCTTCGATGGTCTCTGGTTCACTTGATGAAGCTTTGGCATGTTGTTCCTTGCTTACATGTTGGGGAGGCTTGATAGGCTCATCTGTTCCTGAAGGTGCATGTTTGTCCATTCATTCATCGGTGAGCACATCTTGCATGTTTTCTCATCCATTCATCCGTGAACATATCTTTGCACGATCATCCATTTGTGAGCACCTCTCTTCACATGCACTGTTCATTTGTCTATTGGTGAAGCTATCCTTCTGCATGTGCTCGCTTTGTTCATCCCTTTCTTTGTCAGACCATGTTTTTTAGTGTACCTTTATCTGCAATCATTCATGACGAGACAACATCAAATCTAAAACTTCCTAGTCTACAATGACACATGATCATTTCAGATGCAGGTGACCCAGAGAGATGACAAGTTTGTGAAGTAGGATGATGACTCGAGCCACTGCTAATGAAAGCTACACAAGAGTTACTTAGTGATGACGATGGGTAATCCAAGTCGATAGTGACTATCTGCGAGGTCTGGTTCGACTGGAAGGCAAAATTGCACAAATTTTGGGAGGGATAGTTTGAGCTGCATGAAGGTAAGGTAAGCAAGGTCTATGCAGTTTTTGGAACGAGTGAGCTGCAGGGGCTGGAAAGCCAAATTTGTGCAACTTTCTGGAGAATAGGCGAGGTTGCAAGGAGGGTCAATAGGTAGAGATTGCGAAGATTTTTATAGGAACTTCCCGCGAGCCTAAAAGCCAGAACTATGCAATTACGAGAGGGAACTAGTAGTTGGATGCTGGGTCACTGGCAGCCAAAACTGCGCAATTCGTAGAGAGAACTAGTAGTCAGCTGCTTGGGTACTAGCAGTAGAAACTGCATAATTCCTGGGAGGAACTGGCAGATTACTGCTAGGAGGTGTTGGTTAGGGGAACTACACTGAGGCTCAGAGGCCATCCTGCTGATTATCTCTACACAATTTTTGAGCTAAGAGGACTACTAGTAGTAGAATGTCTGCTCATGAAAACTGCACAACTCCTTGAATAAGTAGCCGGCCGATTGTTGGGATGACTGATGGGAAAACTATCCAATTTTCTGAGGGATACAGGGATGAGTACTTGATGTCAATCTAACTTGTCTGCGTAATTTTCTTAGTAATCCAAGTGGACAAGGTCAGTAGCCTCTATGTAATTTTGGACGGTAGTTAGTCTCGGGGTGGCTACCGGATCCCACTGTCGAGGTAGCTAGAATGATATCTAATTGAATTGCTTGTGATCAGCGCAACTTCGAAAGACTTGATTAATGGTTTTGTGCTAATCTAGGTGACATTCAATCGAGTTGATGGCAAGATGATGGTCAGGCTCTCAAAGGGGAGTTCGGTTGTCAGAAATTTAGCAAAATGACTAAGAGTGTGAATGATCCAAAGATACAAAAGTGATCATGGAAAAACACACTCACATGACTCGATGACTAGATGAATCAAACCATCAAGACACACATGTTCAACATGACTAGATGACGTTGCAATTGACAAGCGCGACACTCGTGATTGATCATTGATTGACTGTGACGGCACTTTTGCGACAGTGAATGTGACTCCATGTGTGAGTGCGACAGATGCCTTCTTTGTGAACACACTAAGCACACATGAAGCAAAGACTTCAAGCATAGCCAAAACATGGTCACAAGCATGACTTAGACACCAACATGCAAAACTTTAATGAAATACACAAGAAAGGTGGATGCAAAAACTTACACGGGCTCATGGAGTATACCTGAGGGTGTGTAGTCATCAAGTGAAACTCTCAAGGGAGGCTCTGTTATAGACATCTTTGGGCACTACAACCCCAATCATATATGTTGATAAACCAAGGGATCTTTAACCCCTAACAATGTTCTTTCATACCCTAAAAGGATCATGGTCAACTAATTACATCATTTCCCAAAAGTTCCACCTAAAAAACCACTCAGAACTGGCCACCACTGGACCATACTGACTGCTCCATGGTCAAGGTGCGATGCATACTGGATGCTACACTAGCTAGGTACAATGCATACTGAAAGATCCTTTTGTGGGGTGCGATGAGCGAGAATAGACAAATGGCAGAGATAGTTTGCTAAGTGGATGCTCATAGAATATTCTAGAAACTTCTCCTGTGACACTTGCCTCTCTTAATTTTCCCAGGGATGAGTAAGAGATCAATGAAATCTCCAAGTGGAACCAAGAAATATTAGTGGAATGACACTAATCAAAAACCTAGATCTCACTCACCCCCTTGAAAGACATTTATATATCGATCCCTCATCTGAGAGATCTAGAGGTTGGAATTTTGTAATTTGTAAGTGTTGTTGGTTTATCTTTGAGAAGAGACATTGTATTGTTGGGTGATCTTGCTTTTCATGAGGTGAAGAGGGATTTGATGCTGGGAGGATGATGTTGGATTTAACAGCTGGGTTGTAATACTATCTTATACTATTAGTAAAGGTATTTGAGTTTTCCTCCATATAATCATGTATTTGTGAATCTTGTTATTTGTGAATGCAATTGTATGGTCAATGTATTTCTGATTCTGCATTATTTATGGTATTATAGATCGAGATTCTTTGACGGTGTTTTGTTGCTTTGTCTCTACAGGTGTTGGTTACCTATACCAATAGGTTTCATATCTCATGATTGGCAAAATTCAAGTGCCAAATATGCTCCACTTTGCTGCTACAAAGGATCCATATTTGCAAAAGAAAACAAGGTGTGTACATACCTTCAGGCCTATTAAAATTTTTGTGGATGACCCAACAGTCTAATCTGGGTCATGCCAT